>CATIWR010034303.1:0-23113 GCA_949677035.1 Omphalea diandra
AACCTAAGTTATAAAGATTCAAAGTTGTATTAACCCAAATCCTAAATCAACTAAGCTAATTTAAGATCAGAGTTAACAAGTTTGTGAAATTATTAAGCCTTCACTCAACAATCTCACCAAGTCCACTCAAGAACTCAAGAAGAGAATTTAATCTCACAAGCAAAATTTTCTAACAAAAATAATATTGATTGATTGTTTTCCTCTTGGCAGAATGTGAGGGCTATTTATAGCCTTACAATGCTTAATCCAAAACCAATTAGGATTTGATTTACATTCCCTAACAGAATTTAATATTTCCTAATGTAATAAGGAAAAAGTAATCCTAAACTAAATAGGAAAACTAAAAAAACATTATGATTGGTCAACAAGATTAGACCAAGATACTTTCCTAATTAAAGAACAACTCTTCCTAAATAGAAAAGGAAAAGGAATCAACCTAATGAGGAAATCCTAATGACATTAGAAAATATTGCCAACTAAGGAAAATTGGCAAGAATCTTTGACTTTGGGTCTTATTTCCTTGCTTACACATCTTGGGCTTCCTTTTACATGCCTTGAGCTTCTTTTTACATGCTTTGGACGAATTGGGTTGTGCTTGGGTGTTCTCCACAAGTTGGGCTCCATTGTATTAAGTGCTCCATTTGAAGAGTTTAAGCTCCATTAGCCTTTAATTGAGCTTCACGCATCCTTTGTTCTTCTTGGGCTAATCCAAGTGTAACTCCTTGTTGCATGAATGCTCCAATTGCCTCTTTACATTTCTGTAGCCTTCCTCTTGTGATTGGGTCTTGAATTTGAGGTCGATCCTTTGCTAGCCTACCTTGGCTATTTGCATCAAAATGTCACTCTGAAATAAAAATGAATCATACAAATATAAATAAACATAAAATCTTTGGCCTAGGCATGGATTTTTTTTGTTTATATGAAGTTAGTGCTCAAATAAACATGAAATCGTGGACATGCAAAAAGTGAAAATATGGGTTGCTCATTGTAGAGGGAGAATTTTATTAGGCTATATTCTGGCAATCGATATACTTGCCTGTTCCTTTCACAAGCATTTTTTATTCCCTTCCGGTTCATTATTTTATAATGTGTTTCTGCAGGATGATAATGATGAGCTTCGCCGATCTCCTGGGACCCCTGTTTTCACTGCCCCCGAGTGTTGTCTAGGTTAGGTTTCTGAGCTGGTTTATGCTTTACACTATGTTTGGACTTAAATTTTGGAATAATTTGCAATTGCTAAGTTGATGTTTGGACCATACCTACTCATCCATTCCAATTCCATGATTGCAATTTTGTCCAATTCATTATTAGTGGGCCAATTTCTATTAAAACTGATGGATTTGTTTTTGGAAAATTTCAGAAAACTAACATTTAGTACACTAAATGCCCTTCTTTCCCTTTCATATACAACAGTCTCTCTCAAAATGAATGTCTGCCTCACATATTTTGTTTTTCTCTCATAAAAGGCTCACAAATCAAGCATCTTTATTTCTCTCTTCTCACCAACAAGTCTCAGCTCTTTCATCATATATGGAAAGATCCAAGTGAATTGGAAACCTGAATATCTGAAAAGGGTAGGAGATGAAAAAAGCACAGACCTAGTTGGTTTCTACAAAGTGGCGTATTTAGACATGAGCAATAGACAAGTAAACTGCTGTCCTCTACTAAGTTAAATTGTAGAATTAACACCAGCAATGTAGCATTTGCCTTTGAATAGAAGCTGGTATGGTGTTCACAATATTCTCTCTTGAAGATCATCATATTAAGAGTATTTAGGGTTGCAAATCCTACACTAAGGTTGTTTCTGATCATTCTTTCTGTGGAATTCATTTGAATTCAAGTTTATTCCAGCAACTGGAAATTCGGTTGCAGATCAAACAATGTGCTCCTGATGCTTAAACTTTTAGGAGGAATCTATTTACAATTGTTCTGTATTTTTCTTTTTGATGCAAAAGGCCTCACCTATCATGGTAGAGCTGCTGACACATGGGCAGTAGGAGTGACTTTGTATTGTATGATTCTTGGGCAATACCCATTTCTTGGAGAAACGCTGCAGGATACATATGACAAGGCAAGATACGCTTGTATTGTTCTGCAAGATATGCTTGTTTGGCTGTGCTAAAATAAATTGTTTGGCTGAAATTTGATCCCTTCCCTCCTTTTCTTCCAGATTGTTAATGACCCTTTAATGCTCCCGGATGAAATGAACCCACCGTTGAAGGACTTACTTGAAGGACTTCTTTGCAAAGGTAATTTATATCTGCATAGTCTCTGTGTTGCCTTTGCAAGCCAGTTGATTATCTGGATTCTCTAATTATTTCTTGTGCAACAATTTGTCTTTTCTATTATTACCTTTGAAAATTCACTTGCAGATCCGAAGCAAAGGATGACTCTAGATTCTGTAGCAAAGCACAGCTGGGTTATTGGAGTAGATGGGCCAATTCCTCAATACCTATGCTGGTGCAAGCGTAAAAACCTTGAGAGAGAACAATGTAATGGAAGCAAATCTGAAACAAACATGACCATCATCGAATCTGAAGGGACTCGCACTGACTGAATTGTTCTAACCAGTTCGGATTTGTTCATGTATAGTTGGAAACTCAAGGCTCCCTGTTGAGCTTTTTTTTTTGAAGAATTTTTTTCTTAATGTGATTGGAGAGGGATGCATATAGATATATGTTACTGCCGGACCAGTATTGAGCAAAATTTCAGGAATATGTGGGATTTTGAGACCTGCTTTGCCCTAAGGTAGAAAGGATGTGAGCTGGTGATGAAGTGGTTGAATTGTGAACAAAGTGAAAACCAAAAGAAAAGGAAGTTTGTTCGTCTTTGGGAAACGTTGTCATGATTATGTATATGTTTATTAATGTATTTGACTCCATATTGAGGATATGATATTTGAGATGAGTTATTCTCTTGTTATTTTGTTTATGCTTAGTAGTTTGGTCACTGAGGAACTATATTTTTGAGTTCTGACCTTAAGCTAGAGCCAACACACAGTTTTCTGCATCAAGCCACTTGCATTCAGACGTATTAAGAATATTAAAATATTTGAGGCCATGTTTGGTTTATTGTAGAAATATGAATAGAATCTAGTTGACCTTAAGGCTCCATTTGTTTCCAAGGAAAATATTCTCCTGAAAAAATATTTAAATATTTTGAATGTAGTGATGATATTCAGTTGGTTGGTAAATTTCATTTAATTATTTCAAAAATAAATGTAGAACATAAGCTTCCAAGTGTAGACAACTATTTCAAGGATTTGTTGAATTTGCATTTTGCATCTTTTTGAGTTTGGTTTCTGTCCCTTTGACTGCCAAAAAAGAAGATTTTTTTTTTTTTTTTTTTTTACAAATGTCTCTTCTTCTCTAAGCCTTGCATACCAAAACGTACACCTAATCTCTTTTCTTTCCTATTCGTTTTATCTTTTATATATAAAGGTTCAATGGTTGCAGAAAAAGACTAGAAAAAAATCTTGTATTTTTGCAAACAATATATATATATATATATATGGAGAGAGAGAGAGGGAGGGGTGAAGTTTCAATAGTTATTACAATTTTTACTCATTCATGATTATTCTCACTTGCAATTAATATTTACACTGAAAACTATAAATTATAAATATTTATTATTCAGTTATAAAAATAATAATTATCCACAAAGATGTAATTATTGAAAACTCTTATATATATATATATATATACTTTTTTATATTGAATATTCTTTTGCAATAAAAAAGTGAATTTGTGAAAATTTTATTGATAATAATTTAAATATTATTAAAAAATTATATTATTTTAAAAAACACTATTTCATAATCAAATTTGAAAATTTATAAATGTGTTTTTTATATTTTATTTATTTAATTGTTAAAAAAATATTTTCTTAAATTTTTAAAAAATTATTTGTGAATTTTTTTCAATCATTTGACTTTGCAAGAAAGAGTTCAACATATAAAACAAAGTACACGAACTTATTAATATAAAGATAAAAATTTAAAAAATCTTAGAATTTATTATGTCAAAATTATTGTGGTATATGTGAGATTATTACATAGGGTCAAGTGGCCTACTGAACTTTAAGGAAATTAATAAGTTTCACATAAATTTTTATATAATTATTTTAATGAGCCGTAAAAATTATTCTTTCCCCCACTAAGAATTACTCTTTTAGATTTTTATCATTTAAACTTCAGTTTTTTAAAAAAAAAAAAAAATTATAAACGCTCTCAATAAATTAGTTTACATTACAAAATTAAAATAGAAAAAAATTATAGTAATAAATGTTCTTAAGATTAGGAAATCAAAATTGATATTTTTTAAGATTATGAAATCAAAATTGATATTTTGTCTATGTTCCATGGTAAGATAAAATTAATAGACAATAGTTATTCATTTTTCTGATGATTATTATTTCATTTGATATTTAAAAAATTATTTATACATATCAAATTTTAATGATAATTATATTTGATAGAAATTTTTTTATTTCATTAATTGTGAAATGATTTGTGAAAAAAACTCACCATTGAGCAAATAATTGAATACAAAATTAAAAAGTAAGAAGCATTCATCATGAATATAATTGTAGACAAATTCTGTTGGCCCTAGTGCACCAAGAAGGGGGTTGAATTGGTGAGAAATTTGAAGTTTTGATTTCGGAAGAAGCTCACAAATATGAAAGATTAGAGAAAGAGAAGGAGAAAAATGAACACAAGAGTTTTATAGTGGTTCGAGTATTAACCAACCCTACATTCTCTCCCTAATTCACAAATTGAGTGTTTCACTCAATCACTAGTGTTTTACAAGCTCACACTCAACTTAGTGTTTAGGATCATACCAAACCTTATAAGTGTTTTCCCAAAGCTCATACTTAACTTATACAAGAGTTTTACAACTAGTCTAACTCTTAAACCTAATAATTGTTTTCCCAAGGCTCACACTCAACCTAGTGTTTTAGGCTCACATCAAACCTTACAAGTGTTTTTCTAAGACTCACACTTAACCTATACAAGAGTTTTACAACTAGGCTAACTCTCAAACCTAACAAGTGTTTTTCCAAAGTATTTAAATCTCACACCAAACTATGTACAAAAAAATAAAGAATTAAAGTTATGAATTAACTTTGCAAGAGTTTTGACACATACCAATGATTTTCCTCTCTTGCATTCAAATCTATTTGGTGGTGTATTTATAGGCAATAACTACCAAAGAACTGTTACAAAAAAAAACTATGCCTAAATCTCTAAGTTTTGTTAGCATATCTTGCATTAAATACTCGTCAGATGAAATTCACGGTCAAGACTAAATTCGCGGTCGCTAATTTTGAACTGTGTATAACGGCTAGTCTACATGGCATGAAACCATTAGCCTCTTCAAAAACTAACCATTGGATCTTTCTAACGAATCTTCAAATTCGCGATCGCTATTTTTCTTTTCAGACGCAATTGTCACCTGAAATCATCTGTCTAATATGGAGATGTTTCTGAAATTCGCGATAGCTACTAAAATTCGTAGTCTCGACTTTTGAATCTCAATAGCTCTTTTTCGAAATTCGGGATCGCTAATTTCAAAGACAGATTTTCATACTTGGAGTTTTTTTTTTCTTTTTTTTGCTTCTAATCACTTCTATTCAACTCTCAATGAGATTCTATCTAAATATTTGTAAAAACAACATTTAAAATTGATATTAAAACCTTTCAATTTATACTGTCAAGATCAAAAGAGAGTCTTGACTTAGGTTTGAATAACCTAGTCCAACAATCTCTCCCTTTTTGATTTTGACAATCTAGATTGAATACGCAAAGGATAAAGAATCAATTATGCATGCTTTTAAGAGAATGATTGTGAAGTGATTCAAATCATAAGTATGAAATTGCTCCCCCTCAATCCATACTCCCTCTTAGTTATTCTAATAAGATCATTGTCAATTTTATTTCTTTTTGTATGTTCCCTCTTTGTATATTTAGTCAATTATCTCTCCCCATTTGTCAAGATCAAAAAGAGAGGAATAGGAGGGAATAAGAGAGAGAATGGGGAATATGAGAGGGAATGACCACAAACTCGTCAATTGTACAAACTCAAATTAGAATAACAAACATAAGTAATTTTGCACAATTGATCACAATATGACACATAAAAAGATAAATGGATGAAACATAAAATGCATGGAAATTTTATATATAAAAGAAACATAAATGCAAAATAAGTCAAATATTTAAAGATACTTGAACACACCAATTAGGGCTAGAAATTTAAAAATTTTCATATATGACCCTAGAATAGAGTATATGATTGATTTGGACTTTTGAAATGTAGAAAACCTCAAATGCAAAATGAATTGATTCAACGTATCACACAATCAATCAAATCAAATCAAATATGTCAACACATAGATATATCAAGTAATAAAACTCCCCCTAAATGTATGCATAAATATATTAAGTTAAAAACATAAGGAATAAGAGATAAATTACAAGTTTAGTATCAATGGCTTTATACCAAATAAGCATTTGAAACTTTTATCCCTTCTTCATTAGCAATCTCCATTCACCTTGAGATTTTCCATGATGAGAATTTGGTGAAGGAGTCCTCATCCTACAATATCAAATATTTTGCTTTGGTACCCAAACATACTTGGGTCCTTAGAGGTTAGTCTTAGAAGGGTCCTCCAATTTGAGGTATACCTTCCTTATGTGGCAAAAAACATTGATGTGCTCATATCTCATGCAATAATGACATTGAAGCTTAGACTTATAAGTCTTTCTCCTATGTACAACCTTAGTATGAGTAGAGGGCCTTCCTATACTTTGGTTATGAGAGTGTATGCAAGTGCATGAGTGATTAGGAGTAGAAGAGAATTTTTTATATTTGTGTGGTAGCTTAGACTTATGAGTCTTTCTCTTATGCAAAACCTTAGAATGAGTACGGAGCCTTCTCATACTTTGGTTATGAGAGTGTATGCAAGTGCTTGAGTGATTAGGAGTATAAGAGAATTTTTTGTGTTTGTGTGGTTGAGCATGCTTCTTATTATAAATGTAAGCATAATTTGCTCTTTGAGCCTTGTCTCTTGAGCTTTGGGGGGTCTTTTCTACACCCTTAGGCATAATTGGCTTAGTGCTACAAGCATCTTTCTTTCCCATGACCTCAATTCTTGAAGTTTGAGGTGTTGATGCTCTAATGAATGTAATGAGTGAAGAAGCAGATGAAGAGGCACCATTGAAGCCTAAACCATGTCTAGCTAAAGGAGGTTTTTGAGATACAATAACGTAAAGCTTCATTTCCCTTGTGAAACTTAAAGATAGAATTTCTAAGCTCAATGACTTCATCCTTTAAGGAGTCATTTTCCTTTCTCAAAGAGGTTAGGGATGAAGATGAATTTGAAAGACTCTTAACAAATTTTTTTAGTTCTTCATTTGAAGTCCTCAATTCACTTACAAGATTGTTCAAGGATTTAAATTCATCATCTAAATTGGAACATTTTTTCTTGTAAGTTTTCATTTGTGACTTATATTTGTCACATTTCAAATTGAGAGCTTTTAAAAACTCATTATCTATATCATCAAATGCATCATAATCATCATAAGAGTATGGAGAAGTACTTACCTCTTTGGAGGAGTCCTCTTGAGCCATGAAGCAATAGTTTGCCACTTCATCTTCTTTTTCTTTATTGCTTGAATCATTATCTCAAGTAGCCTTGAGACTTTTCCTCTTTTCTTTGTGATAATAGGAAGATGACTTTCTTTGGATTCTTCTTTCTCTTCTCATTTTCATAAACTCTTTGGTCCTTCTTGGTATTTTGGCAAGTCTTTTTCTTTTTTATCATTTTTATTTGAGTCACTTGAGCTTGAATAATCTTTTTAAGCTTTGAACGTCAGAGCTTTCTTCTCCTCTTTATGTCTTTGTCCTCTTAGCTTCTTCATCTTTCTTGAGAGCTATCTCATGAGTGAGAAGCTTACCAATGAGGGCATCGGTTTGTACTTTCCCAATCTCTGGATTGGACTTTTGAATGTTGCATACTCTTGCACCAAATTTATCTAATGGAAGAGATTTAAGGATTTTAGTATTTACCTCATAGTTAGTAAGAATCCTTCCAAACTTTTTCATGTTTGTGACAATAGAGAGGAGTCTATTTGTCATTTCGGTAATGCTCTCATGGTCTTTCATCATGAAGAGTTCCCACTTTGTCACATATATCTCCAACGTACTTGATTTCATAAGAGTTGTGCCCTCATGATAGTTGTCTAATGATTTTCATATGGCATGTGCAGTTTGGCAATGTTGGACTCTTTCATTTTCTTCTCTTGACATGAAGCTTAGGAGAATAGCTATTGCCCTTTTCTTCCCATTTGCCTTCCTTTGTGCTTCACTCCATTCTTCTCTTGCAATTGCCACCTCTACTCCTTCAACCGGAGGCTTCCACTCTTCAAATATATAATCCCATAAGTTGATGAGATAACTATCAAGATAGATCTCCATTTTATGCTTTCAAAGAGCATAATCATTACCATCAAAGTGTGGATTAAGATGAGTGGACTCCTTCTTGTGCCATTGATTTTTTCTCACATAATTAAGGTTTGAATGAAGACTTGGCTCTAATACCAATTGTTGGGATCAAACGCTTACCACTATGCCAAAAGTCATAACTGTTAGCGAAGGTGCAAATCTATTTCCTTCTACTCGCTTTTGCGCCACGTTTCGAATGTACACTGACAGCAGGATGCTAGACTTGACCCTCTAAGCCTCCACCCAACAAACTCAAATTCAAATTTCTCTAAGTCTTCTAAATGTTGATCCAAAAATAAAATATTGGATTATCACAATAACAATAAAAATAAATTTTTAAATTTATATATATGAACATATATTTTAATCTCATTGAATTAAAATCTTAATTCGGCCACATCTTTTGTAAATTTTTTTAGTAAAATTATATTTATTAAATTAAATTGAACTAAAATGAAGGAAAGAGAATAAAAAAGAAGTCAATATCTTGTTTCACTTTTAATTTTTATAAGAAAGGAAGAGGGAAGACACACTGTCAATTCCTCCATTCCTTTTTATGGTAATAAAAAAAAAAATTGGTTAACTTAATTGTTATTGAATTTGAATGTGATACATCTATATTAATTTTAACATATAATATTAAATTTATTTTTAATTTATCCACAATGATATTTAAAAAGTATAAACAAAGAGAGCACATCTATTATGATTTATTTAACCTACTAAAATTTGAATTGGATCAGTAATAATATAGAAATAAAAAATGAATCTCTTGCAATTTGAGTTAATCCATTGGTTTAGTACATAAACATAGGCTTTTGATGTTGTGCTTTCGAATCAACAAACCCCACTTGGATATTCTGCTGCAGCCTTTTGTCGTTTGCTTCTGTCGAGCCAGTTATGAATCTAACAGTACAGAATCTGGCCTACTTTTTCTTGGACTGGATGGATGACCCATCTGAGATTTGTTAGTTGGTTTGTCAGGCCTCATCATGGCTAATGGCTTGCATAATTTATAACCCCCCTCACTAAACTATTTATCTATCAATAATTAATCACCTAATGATTAAAAAAATTCTAGAGATTTGCATTTTTCAATTTTATCATCTAGATATTTAATTGCATCATAATTTTATTTTGTCTTGTCTATCTAGTCAAAATTGAAATAAACTCGAATTATTATTAAGTTCGGGAGATATTTTTAATTTTTATTTTATTTAACAATTAATTGAGTAAAAAAAAGTTAGAGATCAATGAATCATTCATCATAAAACTATGTAATATAATTAGGGGTGAATACGAATTCTAAATAAATTAAATAAAAAAATATAAAAATTGAAATTAAACCAAATCGAATAAATAGTATATTCAATTTTGGATAATTTTTATCATCCATGCCGATAATTGAACTAATAAAAATTATATTAAATCAAATTGATTTAACTAGCTGAACTATTTCCATTTAAATTATATCATTATATATTTTTTTTATATATGAAAAAGACAAATGGGAGGTAAAAGTTTTAAATCAATCAAAATATCCTTAATTTATGATATGGGGTTTTGCTGGTTGGTTTATCAGACCTCATCATGGCTAATGGCTTACATAATTGGTAAACCTCTCACTAAGCTATTTATCTATCCATATTTAATTACCTAATGATTAAAAAAATCTAGAGATCTACAATTTTTTCAATTTTGTTATCTAGATATTTAATTTTATCATATTTTTATTTTGTTTATCTAGTCAAAATTGAAATAAACTCTCAGTTCGTGAAATATTTTTAATTTTTGTTGTTATTTAGCAATTAATTGAGCAAAAAAATTATAGATTAATGAATCATTTATCATAAACTTATGTAATAAGTTAGGGCACACAAATTCTAGATAAATCGAATAAAAAATATTTGAACTGAAATTGAATCGACTCGAATAAGTAGTATATTTAATTTCGATTTTGAATAATTTTTATTATGCAAACCAAAATTGATCAAAAATCACGTTGAATCCTACTATCTATATATCTATATTTCTCTCCCTCTCTTTCTTTCTCTCTCTTTCTCTCTATATATATACACAAACACACACTTAAATATACTATATATAGGTCATATATATATTACATATATATTGATTTATTTTGCCTAATTTTTTTGGTGTTCACTATGCTATACTTTCCTTCATTCAAAAAAATTAATAGGATTTCTAACTTCGAAAATGTTATATATTATTTCTTTCATGTTCATAATTTTAGCTCTCTACCCTCTTCTTCCCCTTTTCCATCCAATTGAAACTTCTTATATTATGACCAGAAAGTTATGATAAAACAAAACAATTAACATCATCCATGTAGTTAAAAGGTTCATTAGCTTATCTCTTTTTGATATTACATATGATATAAGTCTAAAATATGAAATGTTGGATGAGCTTAGACGGCAGATATAAGTTAAAGAAAATGAAGCATCCAAATAGTTAATAATGTCCCATTCACAGTCATCACTTTGAAATAAAAATAGATATATTTAGGGCCTAGGGATTAACTCTTTTCTTCTTCTCACTCTATTACATATGAGTCCTTCCTAACAATTTTATTAAATATTTTGTGAATGGGAGGTCCCAAATTCACATAAGTTAATTTTTTGGAAGGGAAACATAGAGAGGAAGTATTCTTGTGTTCAAGCTACTATTATCAAACTTTGATTAGATCGATTGGCCAAATTGATAAAATTTGTATTATTATTAGTTTGATTGGTTCAAAATTAATTTTTAAAATTATTATTACTTTTAAATATTATAATATATTTCTATTTTAATATATTTGCATTTTTTAAGATATATTTCAATGATATTTTTAAATTTTTATTCTTCAGTCAAATGAATCAAATCGTTCAAATTATTCGATCTAAAATCAATCAATTAATCAATTTATTGATTGATTTAATTTAAAATATTTATTTTATTTTTATTAAAATAGTAATATATTCATTTAAGAGAGTGTTTAGTTTAACTAAACATTCAATTCCCTCAATAATAAAGTCAACCCATCAATTGTTAGTGAGTAGGACATTATTGAAGAGGGGAATTCAAAGTTATTATCAATAGGCAATGATCCTTTAACTTTATACACCATTTTCTATGTATTGAGAATACATTTTTATTGGTTTTTAACTTCCTCCTTTTTGTGGAAACTATTGAAATATCGGTTGGACTTGTTACCATTAGGCACGTCATTAGGTCTTTATTTCTACTTTGATCCAAACTATATCATTCACAATTCATAATATTATCTTAAAGTTCAAAATTATTTATACATTTTGCAAAATTATTTCACTAATAATTTAGATTAAAAAAGAGAAAATAGCAACATAATTATGCTGTGAAAATAGTGAAAGATGGGATTCTATGAGCAAATTATACAATAAAAGTAGAAGAGTAAAGCAAATGAGATGAGATGGTATTGTACTTGTTTCAATTAAGAGCTGGCGACAAGTCTGACAAGATTAGCCCAGTTCAGTACTAGATTTTGGCCTATGAGCTTCTTCTTCTTCTTCTTTTCTAACTAACTGCTAATAATTAAAAAGTATTTTTGAGGTGATGAGAAGGCCATACTTGATAAATAAATAAATAACAAAAATAAATTTTGATTTATCATAGGAGTAGCTCCCAATTTGCCACTTCCAGACTTGTTTTGGAACTTACCACCAGGCCAAGGGTCTGGTAATGATTAGCTTCCTTGCTTAGCTGGAGTTTTTTGGTACTCAATTGTTATTATTTTATATTTTTTGGTTATCTCCAATACTTTCTTTTAATGGTTTATTTATTATATCAAAATATTTTGAACGACGATGACTCAAGGACTTTCTTTTTTAAAGCATATTATGTGATTAGATGCTTCATATAACTATGACAGATTAGTGATTAGTATATTAATAGGAGAAGATGATTTTTAACAATTTTCCTTATTAAAGAGAACTCATCGCATTTGATGGGTTTGAATCCGAAATCTCAAGATTCCAAAATATCATCACTTTATTACTCAGCTAAGAATTCACTTGTAAGAACTCAATGATTATATTAATAATATAACAAAAAATTATTACTTTATCTGTTAATTTTTATCTAATTCATGGTTTGGTTAAATTGATTGGTTTTTTTTTTTTAAGGCAAGTGATTTTTATAATTATCGCTTTCGAGTAAGAATTTAAGTCAAGTGATTCCTAGAATTATTGCATTGTTTGTATTTTTATTTTTTTATTTCTTTTTTTTCCTTGTTGCTTAGGTATCTAGCACAATCATGCCAATTTTATTCAAGGGAAAACGCCAATTTCATTCAAGAGAAAAATATAAAATTATACTTTTTCATTTTTAGTAAATACAATCTCATAGTTTGTTTATTGATAAAATTATGTTTTGTGGTATAACACCGTTTGTATAGTGATATCATATTCGTAACTTTCTTACATTTATCTGACTTGATATCAAATTCTATATATTATTTCAAATAATTAAATATAAAATTTTTTTCTTACTATATATTTGAATAAATTTTATTTCTATCATTGTAGAACTTTTTCAAATATATGCAAAAATTAAATAAAAAAATAAATTTTATATTTAGAGTAAATAAATTATGTATCCAAATTTTAAATACATGATTAGTTTAAATAATATACAAATTTTGATACCAGATCAGATAGATGTAACGAAGTTATGAATTTGATACCAGTTTGTAAGCGACATTATATCACAAGAAGAATTTTGCTAATAAATAAATCATGAGATCATTTTGCTAAAAAAAATCATAAGGTAAAATTTTGTATTTTCCCTTTATTGGAGTGCAATTCATATGTGTGTTCATGGATGCAATTTGCTAGGTTAGGCTTAATTTGGTGATTGAATTTCTATTACAATCAGGCTTTATGTGAACTTTGAATTCTGCAATAAAAATAAAAATTTTGAGTTATGAAAGCTATGCAACATAGTTTTATAAAGCTAATTGAATTTCTTTTAATTTGGCATGGAATGATGGTGACTAATTGAATCGCGAACCCAGAGAACATAAAGATGGGCGATGATGGTTCAGTGTAAATCAAATCAAGTGGTTAAAAAATGAAAATTTGACTATTAACTAGGGATAAAATTGATATTTGATGTTCGTTTAACAAAAAATCTAAAATTTTATTCATTTATCAAAATGAAGAGATAAAAATTATGAATTAGATCAAAATTAAAGGATAAAATAGTAATTTTATTATTATTATTATTATTATTTGTGATATGTTCTCCTAGTCCTTCATTTTTCTGATTATTTAAAGGAAAAAAAAAAAAATAGGCCGACATCGTTGCAAGCCACCATCACCATTGATTAGCCTCTTAAGTAGATACAGGTTGTTAATTATGAAATTTGACCAATAAGTGGCTTAACTAATCAAGGGTTTTTCTTTTCATATACACAATGCAATATATTTTTGATAAAATAATACACAAATAACTAATAATTTATTTTAAATGATATTTATTATTGGTCTCGATTTGGAGTCAATATATTAAATTAATAATTTGCTAATAATATGATAATGTTATAAAAAAATTCTTAAAGGTCCATTTAACATACCAATAACAATTTCTCAATATACTAATGCATATAGTATCATAATTATACTTTCTTAAATATGGGTTAGGTGTTTTTTTTTTCTTTAAATTGATATTAAGTTGGATCAGATTTTTAACTTTTTATAACACAGTGAGATAATATAATAGTTGTAAAAAAAATTAAATATTGTAATTCTTATTTGAATTTTTTTGAAACGGACTTTAAAGTATAGGATTATCATCTTTAACTTTGGCATTTTAATTATATGCTCGCAATAACCTCTTGATTTATATTTATTTGAGCATAGCTTTCATTTAAATATACATAAAATGAAATAATATAATAAATTAATATATAATGTATTTCTACATAATAAATATATTAATATTTTTCACTTTGTTTAAAAATACATAGACTTTAGAAAAATAATATATATAAAACAAAGTTATTTGTATAAATTAATAACCTATTAATTAATTGGTTAATTAATATTTTGCTTAATTAATAGTTTGGTCCCAATTAAATTATAAAAATTATACAATATATTTGACGGAGTTAAAAATTGTTAAAATTTAAATTATTGATTTTATGCATTACGACATAAAACTAAACTATACATTATCTAGTCATTATGATTTAATTAAATATAAATTGTTCATATTTAGACTTTTTTTGACATAAAAAACCAAAACCCTTAATATTAGAAGCAATATCCTCAACCAAAAAAGAGTAGAATTACAAGAACAAGCAAAGGAAGCCTTTTTCATGTTTAAAGATTTTGTTTGAAAATTTTCTAATTAATTTTAATTTTTTAAAAAATAAGCATTCGTTTTTTAAATTCAATGATAAGCATTGAGAGTTTTTCTTTTTCTTTTCTTTCTTGGTTCTTGACTATTGAGGGAGGCAAATTATTATTTCATAAAATTGCAATCCCAACAACTACTCTTAGGTAGTTAATTTCTCAAATATCGCAAAATTAAGCCATAAATTAATTTTTTATAGTTTGTATCTTCATTACAACTTTTATTTAAAACAAAAAAAAGAAAATATAAAGAAAAATGAGAGCCTGAAAATTTTTAGAGTTATTCATCAATGTCTTGTTTGATGAATTAAGAGATTTGATGCACACATTTTCTATTTTACTTCAATTATTCTTTTTATTTTAAACAACAACACTGAAATTTTCAAGCATGATTAGAAGTATATGGTATACCTAAAAAAGAAGAAAGATATGGTTCCAAATTCAATAATTGTGGTGGTTGTTAGAAAGAGGAGAGCTATTAATTAGGATTAATTAGAAAAAAAAGGGCAATGTGAACTAATTATTATGTGCATGAAAGGTAGGTTTTGACCACCTATGTAACAAAATCATAAGTTTCATGTGTATTTATGACCACTATGAGATAAAGAAGTCAATTTGTGCTATTAATTGGTCAACCCTTAGGCAGCTTAGCATGTGGTTCTCAATAATATTTCCCTTTCTCTATAAATATAGTTATGAATGAATTTTCCACCATAAGTTTTATGGTTAAAGGCTCTATTCTTTTTCTTAAAAAAAAAAGCATTTTTTTTTATTTTCAATTCAATATTGTTGGGCATTTTTTATTTAATAAAAAATAAATTAAAATTTCAATATGGTTGTGTGTTCCAATAAATTGCCACAAGGATTTTTTTGCCTTTTTTTTTAATTAATCACAAGGGTTTTACTTTTTATTAGTGAAAAAGAAAGTTGCTAGGTAGAACCCACAAGGGATTTGCTAGGTAGAACCCACAAGGGACATGAATGCTAATTGTCAAATACTTTGAAAGGTAAGCTTCAAGAAAATTTCAAATAGAAGAGCCAGAGTTTTATGCAAGCCTAAAAAAAAAAAGTAGATTTTGAGGGTAGTGAATTAAATGGGTTCAATGAGCTTCATGTGATGTTTGATCAAATTTCACTATATTCATATTCCTTTTTTTTTCTCTTCTTTCATGTGATTTTGATAAAACCCAAATAAATATAGCCCATTCACTTTCACATGGATTTTGATAGGGGTATCTACTCACAAAATTAGTGTTTTTCTAAAGTATGAGCTGGTGCCCATCATTTGCCTCACATTTAAAGCACATAGAAACAAATATGGTAGGGGAAAGAGAGGGCCAGCAACTCCTAAGTTAAAGCTTAGTAAAGCCTCTCCCACCACTTTTTCTTCTCATTGTTATTATACATGAAATTAATGTCCAAATACAAGAACCTACCCCCCACATAGATTATGGTCTATGGGGATATCATGAATAGAGAATGAACTCACCAAACTCTGAGTTAAATGTTTGGAATAGCCTCATATTTTGTTGATGCATACCCTTATAAGTGAAACCATTCATTTTCTTGAAGGTTATAATGTCTGTGTCCTTTTTCATAAGAGTTAAAAAGCGGTCGTTGAACCTAGGGCTCTATTGTTTTTCTTGTTGATAAGCAAGTAGAGTTCCACTTTAGCAACTTTGCTTTGTTTTATAGATGTAACAATAGGCAGCCAAAGAAGGAAAATTATACATTATAAAGTGCAATCAAAATTGAGTAAACAAGTAACATATAGAGTTGGTGTTTCAATCCTATAGCATGCATGTATCTTCAAGAATATATAGCCGTCCAAATCCAATCCAAATAATAATAATAATAATTATTATTATTATTATTATTATTATTGCAGTCAATCCCCTAAGTGGAAGAGCATTCAACAATAATTATAGATCTATTACCAAATTTATTGAAAATAAGTGTTTATTAATTTGATGTATAATGAATGTGTTACATGTAGGAATCTAATTAGATTTCAAGACTATTCACAAAACCAAGTTAAAGAAAAAAAAAATTGACACCAGATGAGCTATCTTTAGCCTCAGTTCAATGACATTGATATATATATATATATATATATATATATATATATATGTTAGTTGTGAAATTATGCCGAATTTTAAATAATTTTAATATTTATTTCATTAAATAATTATTAAATTATTAAAATCAATATATAAATAATAATTATAAATTTATCATTATTTTTTAGAATATAATATTAATTTATAAAGAATCTTAATCTAATTAGATCTTTTAAATAAATAAAATAATAATTATAATTAAATTAGTCTAATAAATTTTAATAACAATGTAATTTTTAGATAAAAAAGAAAATTTATAGTTTTTGGTCAGCTATTTTTTCTCTTTAATTATATTAATTTTTATTATATAAAAATAAATATGTATTTTTATTAAAATTATAAAGAGCACAAATGTGAAAAACTGTTTATATTATTAAACTTTTAAAATTATTTTTATGTGAAAAAATTCTATATTATTAAAATTTTTAAATTATTTTATGCAAAAAACTTTATATGTTATTAAACTTTTCCTATTTTCTGTCCCATGAAAAAATATAAAAATATTAAATTATCACCTATCAAAAATATTATATTACTAATAGAATTACTTAACTAATGATAAAAATTAGTCTTGAACTGAATTTTATATCAGAATTCATTATATATTAATTTTCATCATTGAAGTTGCAAGTTTGATTTCTGATCAAAATTATTATAAAGATATACATTTATTTAATATGATATATTCCAAAAAAAAAAAAAAAAGGCGAGAAACAAGATGGAAGAAGACAATTTTGCTGCTCTCTGCATGCCGCCATACGACCTCACCCGCAGAAAATTCTTCTAAAGGGAAAAACGGCTAAAACAGTCAACAGTCAAGGAAATGTGGGCAGTTTATGGAAATATTAAATAATCCAGGGACTACTTTGCAAACTGAAAATGCCAATGTGTTTCGGTTTTTATAACGAAGTTTCCGTTCTCTTTTCTTTTTTAATCAATCTGAAAACTAATCTCATATACTCTGTTCCCCACTCTATTTCGCCGGACTCTAGCGTCATGTTGGCGGAAAACTTTTCCGGCGAGTTCTCCGGCGACGCAAAATCCCAGATCCGGTCTATGTCTAATTATTTCCGGTACGGTCACAAAATTTTCTTTTTTAATGTTATTTTATATTGTGAACTGCTGAACTGTCACTTATTGCTATTTAGCTTTTGTAACTATGTCCGGATTAGGATCCGAATCGTTTTGCTGGTTTTGGATTTGGATCGAAGCTGCAAAGTTAGAATCTTTGGTTACTTAATTGATTTGATAATTGCTTGCTTATCCGTTAAAGTTTGAATCTTTTTTTTCTTTGTTGCTTAATTTTTGTTGTTTTGTTGTTAATTCGGTACTTTTTCAGGTGATAATTCTGTTGGATTGCTCGAAACCAGTTGAGAAATTTTCCCGGGAGAGCTTGGTAATTGGGTTCTGTTTCATCTTTGTTGGTGATTGTTGTCTATAGTAGTTTCTATGTGATTGGTCAAGTTTAGAAATTTCTGGTCTTTTTTGGAACTTAGATAAACGGGAAAAAATGGCCTTCTTTTTAAAAATTTAATTTGGCTGGAAAATTTATTGGGTAGGGAGAGTGAAATGGAGGTGTATAGTATTGTTTTGTTGAATTGATGGAAAGGATAAACAGAAGGAAAGTGAATTTGTCCAAAGATCGGAACTTGTTTTCAGGGTATTGGGAGCATAATCAAGGACTGTTGCATATGTGTCATAGTTTGATGATTTATTGGGATTGTTTTTCTTTCAGGGAATTTGCCTGATTTTTCATCGGATGATAGCAAAGATTGGTTAATAGTTACAAAAACACAACTTGTTTAGATTTTCAGATTTATGGAGCAAGAAGAGGAAGTAATGAATCATGCTATAATAAATACAAGGGGAGGAGTAAATGATGGTCGTCCACGATTGGAATCGAGTGATTCACTCCTCCCTGGTCTCATTGATGATGTAGCCTTTAATTGTCTTGCTTGGGCTTCTAGATCAGACTATGCTTCATTATCGTGTATAAACAAGAGGTTTCATAACCTAATTGACAGCGGATATTTGTATGGTCTAAGGAAACAATTGGGAATTGCAGAACATTGGGTGTATTTAGTTTGTGATCCGAGGGGATGGGAGGCATTTGATCCTGTGAGAAAGAAATGGATGGCTTTGCCAAGGATACCCTGTGATGAGTGTTTCAATCATGCAGATAAGGAGTCCTTGGCTGTGGGTAGTGAATTGTTGGTTTTTGGTCGTGAGCTGTTTGATTTTGCTATTTGGAAGTATTGTTTGATTCATCGTGGTTGGGTCAAGTGTGCGGGGATGAATCGTCCCCGCTGTTTGTTTGGATCAGGTAGCTT
Organism: Omphalea diandra; assembly: GCA_949677035.1. Taxonomy (NCBI): domain Eukaryota; kingdom Viridiplantae; phylum Streptophyta; class Magnoliopsida; order Malpighiales; family Euphorbiaceae; genus Omphalea; species Omphalea diandra. Next base: position 19,350 of record CATIWR010034303.1, read on the forward strand.
TGGTTCTATTGCTGTTGTTGCAGGAGGAAGTGATAAGAATGGGAAGATTTTGAATTCAGCAGAGTTATATGACTCTTCAACTGGAGAATGGGAAATGCTACCAAACATGCATTCACCGCGTAGATTGTGCTCTGGTTTTTTTATGGATGACAAATTTTACGTGATTGGCGGTATGTCAAGTCCCACAGTTTCATTGATTTGTGGGGAGGAGTATGATTTTGAGACGAGAAAATGGAGGACGATAGAGGGGATGTATCCGAATGTTAACAGGGCTGCTCAGGCTCCTCCACTTGTTGCAGTCGTGGATAACCAGTTGTATGCTGTTGAGTATTTGACTAACATGGTGAAGAAGTATGACAAGGCAAAGAATACCTGGGAGGTGTTAGGGAGGCTTCCTGTAAGGGCTGATTCTTCCAATGGTTGGGGCTTGGCTTTCAAGGCTTGTGGGGAGGAAATTCTAGTTGTGGGTGGGCAAAAGGGCCCAGAAGGTGATGCTGTTGTACTTAACTCCTGGACTCCAAAGTCTGGAGTCAATAATGGAACGTTAGATTGGAAGGTTCTTGGCATGAAGGAGCATGTTGGCGTGTTTGTTTACAATTGTGCGGTTATGGGTTGTTGAGGATTCTTTTAGATTTGACTCAACAGAGGTTGCAGGTTACAGCAATCTGACCTGCCCTTTTAGGGTGCTGCCTGAATTTGTATTTGATTGACTAGAATTAATTTGTCACTGAGATAGCATTTCTCCATATGAGAATTTGATTTCCTTTTCTTAACATCCCTGTATTTAAAATTGCGTGTTTCATTCAAGATTCTGCATTTTTTTTTTTTGTTTTCAAGAGTACCGAGTAGGGTTACTCGGGTAATTCTCTGTTCGTATTCCTGTCAAGTTCAATTTCTGATCAGAGCTAATAAATTGAAAACCATTATTGTTTCATCATTTGATGTTATATCCAGCACTTCTGTATTTTCCTTCCAATTAGAATGTACACTCATCTATCATTGCATTTTCTAATTTTTATGATGTTCCATTTTGTTGTTATTCATGTCATCCATAACTGTTACAAACGTATTTCTTTCCCATTTCCTTTTTTTTTTTTTGTTTAAAAAAAGAAGTTTCCCTTTAGGGTTTTAGCAAGGCACTAGGAGACCATCTACATTTCCCACGTGCTACGGTTCTTGAAGATTTCAGTTGGGAAAAATCATTAGAAGTTGAGAAGATGAATTTCAGTTGGGAGAATTCATTAGAAGTTGAGAAGATTTTCATCATCTCAAGACAGTTTTCTTCTCTGCTTGTTGAACGAGGAAAAGAAAAAGAAAAACCTGCAATTCAGATGTGCTTTATGTGCTCTTAGTTCCATCCAACAATGTAATCTTGGTTCAAAACACCTGTGGTTACCATCTTTATCAATGTTTATTTATCACTTTGCTGCTTATGTAATCAACTTGCATGTATGTCATCTCCAGCATAGGTTAATGTGCTTTACCAGACTATCTATATGGTTGCAGAAGCAATACATTGATTATGAGTTATGATGCATATTTTCCCCTCTTGTTGCCAAAAAGATTCTGTTATCTGTGAAGATGGACAGTTAAGATGATGCCGGATTAAACCATCCTGAACTGTGCGCATACAGATTGCTTATAAAGCTAAGTACATCAGCTTTATATCCATCTGATCAGATTGTTACCTTCTTGGTATACTTATATGTAATGAGAAAAACAGAAGAACAATTGTAGGCTGAATGCTGATATGTGCTGGTGCATGCAGACAGATGTATCCGATGGTGCCATTTGGACTTGCAGCAAAGAAAATCTATACTTGTTTAATATGAGCACATAACTAAACAGCATAGTTCTTGTGATTGGATGTTGCTGTTATCTATGCATTTTGCCAAAATACAAGGTGATATTGCCAAATCCAGCACTTGGGATCATAGACTGAAAATTCAAAATGTGTCATAATGACAGTTATTTTTAAAAACTACATCTACTCTCATAGGATACACAAATGTCATATTTGATTGATCAGATCATAATCTTATATGATGGATCAAGACTACATAAGAATTTCCTGAAAGAAAAGTGAATATTTGATCGTTTAAGTTGAAATTAATGATTTAAATATTCAAGAGACCAATTAATTGAATCAAGTTTCATAATTTCTTTGGCCAAAGTAAATTTTTTTTATTTGCTATCTTTTAATATATGGTGACACAATAAAAGAACAAATTTCATACGCAAAATTTTTGTTATCATTTCCGTTTTCTGTGTATAATATATTTTTTCGAATTCAAAATGTTTATTTTTGAAAAATAAGCTGAGAAAATTAGAAAAAACCATTCTTTAAAGGTTTTTATGAATTATGAAAATTTATTTTTTAAAAAAATAAAATAAAAATAAATATTTTATTAAATATTTAATTTTAAAAACTGAAGAATAGAAACGAAAAAGAAAAATTGATACCAAACAACACTTAAATTGCGACCTTTCTCAAATGGGTTCGAGGAAGAGTTAACCGCAGTGTGTTTTTGACTGGCCGAGGAGTGCTATCCGTTCATTGAGAATGAAGACTACCAATCAAAGTTTAGAGTCGGAAAGGAAAGGAGAGTCGTAGGGACATTAACTTCCATATGCTTCATGTAATTAATTCAAACCAACTTTTTTTTGTGCAAGATTATATAAAGTTAGGGCTTAATTCCACCTGTGCATGTTGACATAATCACTAATCAAATAGAATTCACAATATTATTACTCTATCTATTTTAAAAAATATATATATCCTTTAAGGTATTTATATAATGATTAGAAAATATATTTAATATATAAAAATATTGTATTACCCTTAAATTAATTGTCTTTAATATTTATTGGCATTGTACATACTAATTAGGAGTATATGTTTTAAATAAAGACAAAATAGATAAAGTTCATAAATATTTACAAAATATCATATATTTTGAAATAAAAATGTTAACTTTAAACGACATATATTTTGAAATGAAGAAAAATACCACTAATTGGTAATTCGCGTTTTGTAGAATCCAAATTTGGTACTTTATTTGTACATTCTAATTATTGCATTATTTAAAAAAATATTTAATATTTTGTCAACTCACAATTGTAGTACATTTTTTCATCTATACTTTCAATTATATTTAATGAGAAAATAAATATATCTTTTAATTTAGTAATTAATTATGGTAAATTAGGAAAAATGATTATAAATATGTTTGTTTTAATGAAAGTGAACATGCACTTTGGACATCATAAAAAGAAATAGTAAACATTCTTTTTAAGACAGAGAAAGCGTATTATTTAAAATATATTTAAAATTACGAACAAAATAAAATATTCATGTAACATATATGATTAAAATAATATTTATTTTTCAAAATAACAATACATATAAATTATTTTTTAAATTGCCTATTTTATTTTTTAATAATTTTTATTTTCATTTATTATCACTTTTAATTAGATAATTTATATAAAATTCTAATTATTTATATATCAAATAGTTAGTTTGATAAATGTCAAATTTATATTTTAAATAAATAGTCAACTAACAAATAATAATCACTCCTCTAAAATTAGATTTGAGACTACAATTAATGTTATATATTGTTTGATTGTATTTTCAATGATAATAATGAATGGTAGAGTTCAAATCTCATAATATAATTTTCTTTTGCAATGCTAAAAAAATAGTGATAGATTAAAAAATTAAAGCAGGATATATATATATATATATATATATATATATA
>CATIWR010034323.1:0-12233 GCA_949677035.1 Omphalea diandra
TATATATATATATATATATATATATATATATATATATATATATATATATATATAAGCCAATTTTGCAGATAGCATATTTAGTATAAAAAATTAGCAAATAGGATTTTTATTTTAAATTATATTTTGCAAAAATCTAAAATATATATATAAATTAGCATGAAATTATATTATGTTCTCAAATTTATATGAATGTTTAGATTATTATTAAACATAAATGACCATGAAATTTTTTTCAATAAAAATATATTTTATTTTTAATATTAAAAACATAAATGGATTTGAAGTGTTAAAATGAAAAGCGGGATTTGGAATTCTCTCTAAAAAGTTGTCGGGTCAGTCAATAAAACCTAATTTGTGGGACCTATATATCTCTCTACCTTAGAGTTTGAAAAGTCAAATTTGCTAAAGTTTTCCTATAGTCGGCGCACATGACTCAGGAAACTGACAAAAGTGGACCACTGACTTTAGAGTACGTTTGAATGAAGTATTTATAATTAAATGACAAAATTATTAACAAAATAAAATGTATTAATTTAATTTAATAAAAAACGTTAAATTATATTTATATTTGGAATAATAAGAATGAAAAAGAATAATTTAAAATTAATTTTATTTATTTATACTGAAATGAAATGAAATGTTAACTTAAAATTGATAAAAATATTCTTATACATACAAATATAATTTTTTTTTATTTTTTCATTTAGGGTTTAGGGTTAATTTAAAATTGATAAAAATACTCTTATACATACAAATATAATTTTCTTTATTTATTCATTTATCAAATATTTAATATTAAAATAGAAATTTATTGTTATTATTCAAAAATTATATTTTATTTTTATTCACAAAAAATGTGAATAATTAATTTTTTTATAATTTTTATGCTATGAGTTCGGAAAGAAGACAAAATGGTCTTAAATTAAGGGTAAATATGTAATTTTAGTGCCCAAATTTTCCTAACTCATGCAAATAGGGGTGTTTGCATTTTAATGGTTTGGAAGGGTTTGAGGGAGGGGGTTTACCAAACCCTTTCAAATCTTTTCATTCCATTTCATTCCCTCCAATCTAAATATAAAATTTTTTTTCTAACTCAATCCAATCAATTTCATTCCATTGTAAATACCTCATCCAAACATAAGGTTAGTGAATTGTAGGTTTTTCTTTTTATATTTTATGGACGCTAATAAGAGACACTAATTACAACAGCTACAGTATTATCTCGTACGTAGATCACGTTTAATTTTTTTTATGAATATAGAATTTATTTATTTTATATTAAATTTTTATATTTATTTCGGTTAAATGTTCATTTTCCACATATTCAAAATAATTTACAATAAGCTAAATACACCTCTGATATGCAGAATTTTTTATATAAAATTTGCAAAAATTCTATTAATTATGTGTATGAAAATTTTTTTCATTCTACATATAAATTTTATTTAAATTATATATACACTTGAACAAATTTTATTTCTTATTTGTTCAAAAAAAAAAATTGTAGTTTCTAAATTATTTGAAAAAAAAAAGGAAAAATTGTATCATCCTATACATTCAAATATTTTTGTCCATTTTCTGTATAGAAATTTTTTAAAAAAAAAAAAGAAAAAATATTTGAATAAATTTTATTTTTTATTTGAAGAAAAAAGAAAAGAAAAAACTATAAAATTCAACTCACTCAAATATTTTATTCATTTTCTATACAAAATTTTAAAAAATATTTATATAAATTTTATTTCTTATTTAAAGAAAAAAATACTGTGTCATTAAAACACAATTTTAGTACAAAAAGAAAAAAATATATATCAATATAAAAAATATTGTTTCACATAAGATCAAAGATAGCCTTAGGTGCGATATTAACGTCGCGGCACCTACACTTTTCCTTCATTATATCCTTGCTCCATCCATGAAAACGATGTTATCATGAGAATAATGGGTAATTGATATAAAACCATCCATGACAATGAATTAGAGCAAAGAAATATTATATCATATTTTCAGTTGCTACTGTTACAGAGCCATTCATGAGAATATTTTCATAGATATCTCTGTCCCAGTACGAATATTCTTTTCAAAAGCATATCATGCTTTTTCTATTTTATTTTATATTTGTACATAAATAAACGAAACATAAATCAATATATAGGAAGAAATTGATTCATAATTTATTTATTTTTAATTAATTGTTCTTCTTGAATGCGTAAAGAAATTAATGAACTTTTTATTTTTTTTTGAAAGTCATTACATCTGTATTGATCAAGTTTTATCACAGACTAAAAAATATGTAATGGGTTTCACCGACATAAAGATGAAACCTACTACATCTGTATTGATCAATAAAAAGATAAATAAATTTTTAAAATTCTAGATAATAATGTCCCTTCCCATTTGGCTATATATATATACACATATATATTTTGATCTTTTTGGAGCATCAAAAATATAAATGGAATAGTTTTTGGATGTGGCCATATTTTTTTATTCTAAATAAATTATGAAAAATCGATTTTTGTGTTTAATGTTAAATCAATTCAGCCTATATGATTGAGATTGTTTTGACTCCAAAATCAATAATTTATTTCTAATTTTTGGTTATTTTTAGTTTTGTATGGAATTTATTTTAATTTTTTATTTTAATTTAGATTTTTTTAACTAGAATTTTGTACAGCCTATTATATCTGTTTTTTTTTTTTTGAAGTGTGAAGATTTTTCAGTTAAAATAATATTCAGATTAAATTACTTGTGTTCATTCTCGTTTTAAGTTAAAAAAAATTGTACGAATATTGAAGATTGCAAATTTTTATACTTTAATTAATTATCTTTCATGCAGATTCAATTATGTCTCCTGGTGGACTATCTCAACAACCTAAATTAGGTAAGAATACAGAAAAGAGCCAAACAAATGGCTTATTAAATCATAATATTGGACGTTCATCTTCCAATCAATCAATTCAAAACATTTTGGGGCTCTTTGGTCGATCAGACAATGAACCTATTAGGGAAACATCTAATTCAATAGTCAATGCATCTTTGGAATGCTATTCAACTACAGTAGATCCTCCATTGAATGGGAATATGCATGGATCATATCCATAATTACAAGTTGAAACCTTATTTGATCAAGCATCTGAAAATAATGACATTTCATTTATCAAAGTTTATTATATTTTCTAAGTCCATGAGTTTGACTTTTATCATTTACCTAAAAGATCACTTGGTCTTATAATATAATAGCATGCACATAAGGCTACAATTTGTTTAATCACTTTTTGGTTGTATAAATACAATTTTGTTTATTAAATATATTAAAAAAACAAGCATATTTAATTGAAGTGTTCTTGATTATTTATGAATACTATTGACCCTTGTGCACCAAGAAAAGAGATTAAATTGGTGGAAAATTTAAATTTTGGAGGCATGTAAGTGATTTAAAGTTTAGAGAAAGAGTAGGAGAAAATTGAATACAAACAAATTTATAGTAGTTCAGGTATTGACCAACTCTAAATTCACTTTCTAATTCTCCAATTGAGTATTTTTACTAACTCATAAGGGTGTTCTATAAGCTTACACCTAAGTTACAACAACGTGTTTTACAAAGACTCACACATAACCTTTACAAGTATTTTCTCAAGACTCACACTTAAACCTAACAAAAGTTTTTCTTAATTTGGGTCACTCTAAACCTAATCCCAAGTGTTTAAAGCTAACACTTAACTTTCATCAACCCAAAGTATAAAGAATAAATGAGTTATGGTGTTGAGAAATGAAATTGCGAGAGTTTGGCTACAATAAAATGTTATCTTCTTGCATTCATACCTATTTGGTGGAGTATTTACCAAATAGATATTACAAATGAAACTATCTCCAAATCTTCAAAGTTGGTGGAAAAAATCCTGCATTTAATGCTTGTTAGACTAAGCTTGTGGTCGTGATCCATTATTTGCTCTGGATTTTGTTCAATCGCAATCGAAATTTTCAAATGTGTTCAACAACTAGTGACACTTAGTAGTTTGGCATTGGTTCTTCAAAGAACTAGCTATTGGAACCCTCTAACAGTTATTAAAATTTTTTGGCGCTATTCTTAAAGTATGGTTGCTACCTCTACTATGAATCCAACTGGAGTTACAATGATCCAAGCTTTGGTAGATCGTGGTTGCTACCAAGATGTTGCTCCCGCAAATTTTGAACCTTAAATGGTTATCTTGACATGTGGCTTGCCTTAGCTGGCCATCTAGGGTTCATCTTTATTTATTTGAAGATAGCGATCACGACTCAGGCTGCGATAAGCATCGCAAAATCAACTAGAGCTTTTGTTGCCAATTTTTCTTGAGATAGTGGTTGCAATCCTTAAATCCTGGTGGTGACTTAGGAGACAATTTTGACACTTAGAATAATTTGATTTCAATCACTTCCTTTCAACTTCCAATGAATTCCTAATTTAATTTTTGTATAGACAACACTTAGAAATGATATTAAAACCTTTCAATGATCAAAAGAGAGTTTTGACTTAGGTTTGACTAACATAGTCCAATAATCTCCCTTTTTTAAATTTTGACAATCTAGATTGAATATGCAAAGGATATAAATTTATCATGTATAATCAGGAACATGTTAAGTATTTGGAGGTTAATATTAGACGAATGTGAATAAGCAAAAGTTTGATTAAGTTTGAATTTAAAACATATTGCTTCCCCTTAAATTGTACTCCCCCTTAGCTTTTTAATTAATCCAATGAAATCATCATATTATTTCTTCTTCTTTGTATAATAGATATATGAACTTTGCATATTGTAAAATCTCTTCCCCTTTGACAAGATCAAAAAGAGAGGGAGAGAAAGTGTGGGGAAAATGGAGAGGGATGGCATTAATCTCAATGAAATAACTCAATCAAGAATGACAGTAAACACAAAACAAACATTGATTTCATTAATAGATTATAAGAAGCATAAAGAGTTCAAACATTGCAAATATTTGATTACATCATTAAGGGCCTAAAGATTGGAAAAAAGAAAACATACGATAAAAACATAACTATATAGATGATAAATAGAAGAAGGAAAAATAAAAAAGATCTAGAAATCTGGTGAGATATCATCATCAAATTCATCTTTGTCTTCATCCTTACTATCTTAGACTTCTTCTTTTTCATCATCTATGGTTGGTGGTAGTTGTGTTTCTTCTTCTTCTTCCTCAAAAAACTTAAAATCAGGTAGGTAATAATGATTGGGAATGCTAAGCTTCTCTTGGATTTCAATAATGTCCCCATGAAGATGGTGGAGAAAGTTGTCTTTTGAGCACTTTCTTCAACATCTTAGAAACCTTGTCCAATGAAGATTTAGAAAAAAAAGGTTTATAAGAAGTAGATGTTCTTGGCTTTACCTTGGTTTCTCTTAGGGGTTCTTCTTCTTAAGCAACATCTCCTCCTTTCTCAATGAACAACCTTTTTCTTTTGGAGGTTTATGAAGCCTTTTGATGTTTTGGACCTTGTGCACCTCATAAGTATTCATATGAGTTACCCTTTATTGCTTTAGCATTCAAAAGATAGGTGAGGTGAAGAAAATTTGTGTTAGGAAGGTATGGCTTGAATTTTAGGGGTGAGTGCCCCCACAACCTAAAAATTACTGTAATATGGAAAGGAAGAAGGAATTGACATTTTGTTTTAATGCTCATATGAGCTACTTAATCAACAAAGAAATGTGCACTTTTGATAAGATTGTTTTTAGAAGATAATAAAGAAAACAAAGATCTTTTTAGAAGACTTTTTCATTGCCATCACCCCTAGCAATGATTGAGAAGGTGATGATGCAATGAAGAAGTTAAATAGGAAGGATTTTGATTTTTTGGCAACAGATTTTTTTTGTCATATTTCTTTTCAATAGAAATCTCTTGCCAAAAATCAAAGAAAATGAATTAAAAGGAAGAAAGGTTAAAAGGAACAGATTCTCCAATTTGAAAATTGAAGAGAGGACAGATTTGGGGGTAAGTAATAAAGTCTTGTTCGTTAAAGCACCTAAAGGTTAATCCATACATACCTGCATTAGAGGTTACCTTTTTGCTTATTTGCATATTGCACATAAACTTCCTTACTGCTTCATCATAATTAAGCTCTTCTTTGAATATTCAATCCACCCCAAGTTAGAAAGAAAAGCCTTTATTTCGCCTTCAAGGCCCAAGGTGGTAAGGAGAAATGTTGAATGGAATTTATTAGTTTGAATAATCTTCTTTTGGTTGGCCTTATACCTTTCTTTTTCTTACTTAGTTACTTCTCTCATTAGGTGGAGTTGAATAATAGGTCTTGGAGGAGAGGAGGAGGTTTGGGTTATGTCCTTTCCTTTCTCACTTCTTGTCAACTTCCTTGGACCCATGAAGAAGAGATAAAAAAGATTGAAAGAGTAGAGAAGGTTTGAAGAATATAGAAACTTGAGAAAGAGAGATAAAGTTTAATGAGAAAAGATGTAAAGAGTGAATAAATAGGTGTTAAGGGGGTTTAAATAGGTAAAAAAAAAGGTGCATAAAATGGTTAGAAATACATTAAATGCATTCTTGCACCTTTTGAATAATGAAGAGTTATTATCCAATAGTTACACTTAAGTCGAGATCACGAATTGTAAAAAAATGAGTAACAGGCAAAAAAACTTCAAAAAGATGTGAAGTCAATGGTTTAAAAATTTTGAAATTTGAATTTTTGTAGTGGCCATTTGAAATTGCGAACTCAAACTGCAATTGTGTTGGAAAACTAAAATGACTTGTAAATAATGATCGTGAAGACTGGTAGTGGTCATGTTTTGCAATCCAAATTTCATAACTTGTTTAAAACAAAATTCTTGATAAATGGTCCAAACATAAAGTGATCAATTTGATGTATTGATGATCAATTCATGCAATTTGACATAGAAAAGCTCAAATGCAAGTTGAATTGACTCATTTAAGCACAATATTACAACATATTAACCATATAAACAACAGACATATCAAACACAATCAAGTAACAACACATCCATGCAATGAGATCTATTTTAACCCTGGAGAGCTTTTATCAAACATCTCTAATTCCCTCTTTATGAAATTCATCCTATCTTTATTAAGGAATTTAGTGAAAATATCTAAAAGTTGGTTATTGGTGTCAATGAACTCCAAAACCATATTACCATTTTACACATGATCTATAAGAAAACGATATCTAATGTCAACATGTTTGCTTTTTGAATGTTGAATGGGATTCTTTAAAAGATTTATTGCATTTGTGTTGTCATATTTAATGGGAATGTGATGAACATCTTTGTCATATTCTTTGAGTTATTATTTTATGCAAAGAACTTAGGTGTAACAATAACCCATTGCCACATATTTTGCTTCAGTGGTAAATAAGGCAATCAAAACTTGATTCTTGCTAAACTAAGAAACTAAGCATTCACCAATAAATTAGCAAGTTTTAGAAGTGTTCTTTCTATTTAAAAAACTACTGGTATAATTCGCATCTGAATATCTAAGAAGGCTAAAAGATGAATTTCTAAGATACCATAGTTCTAAATGTAATGTGTCATGCACGTATTTCAAAATTCTCTTAACCACATGCCAGTGCAATTCCTTAGGATATGATTAAATTTTAGCACACAAGTAAACATTATACATAACATCAGGTCTAAAAGTGGTAAGATAAAGGAGAGATCCAATCATACCTATATTCTTCTTTTCATCAATTGGCTTATCCAATTCATCCTTGTCAAGCTTTATGGTTGAGCTTATTAATGTCTTGGCACTTTTGCAACCATCCATTCTAAATCTTTTGAGAAACTCTTTAGTGTCTTGGATTGGTTGATGAAGATGTCTTTTTTGCTTTGCTTGATTTGAGGACCAATAAAGAACTTAAACTTAACCATCATGCTCTTCTCAAATTCCTTAGTTATACACTTAGCAAATTCAATAATTAGCTCCTTTGGGTGATCCTTAGAGTATCTTCAATCCTTAGGAAGTCCTTAAGCTTGGTCCTCCTTTTATTGGGGTTGAACTTGCTCTAGTTCTTGAGTCAACTTTTGCTCGTCAATTTCAATCACATTCTCCTTTGGTGAAAAGTTGAGCTTAAGCTTTTCAAAGTCACCTGCATGATCATCAACAATAGTACATTTCCCAAGATGAAGTTTACTAAATTTATCAAAGACAACATTTATAAATTTTTTAACTACTATGGAATTTTTATTAAAAACTCTATAAGCTTTACTAATGGTGGAATAGCATAAGAAAATGCCCTCATCAGTTTTAGAGGCAAAATTTCCAAGGTTGTCCTTGTACTTAAGATATAGCATTTGCACCCAAAAAACTTTAAGGTATGAAAACTTGGGCTTTCTTTCATTCTATAACTTATAAGATGTTTTATTTAAAATGGGTCTTTTAGAAACTTTATTTGCAATGTAACATGAGGTATTGATGGCTTAGACCCAAAAGTAGTTTGAAAGAGAATACTTATTAAGCACAGTCCTGGTCATCTCAAATAATGTTCTATTCTTCTCTCTACAACACAATTTTGTTATGATGTTCCATGAGTCAAAAAGTTGTGTGAAATCTCATTCTCCAAATAATAGTTTTCAAAAAGTTCATTCTGAAATTCTTTTTCATGGTCACTTATAATAGAGGAAATGAAGTAACATTTTTTTATTTTGAACTCTTTTAGACAAACACTTAAAAATGTTAAAAACATCACTCTTATGAGCAAAGAAACTAACCCATGTAAACCTAGAGTAATCATCAATTAGGAAAAATGCATAATACTTTCCACCAAGGATAGTATTCATAGTAGTCCAACTAAGTCCATATGATTGAGTTGAAGAGGCTTAAAAGTACTTACAATATTCTTTGGCTTGTAGGTTGCTTCATGTTGCTTTTCCATTTGACATGGTCCATATGTCTTATCCTTAGCAAACTTGAGCTTTGGAAGACCTTCAACTAGCTCTGCTTTGGATAACTTTCAAAGAAGCTCAATGCTTGCATGCCCAAGTCTTTTATGCCAAAGCTATGCTTCATTGTTAATAGACACATAACACTTGAAAGATTGTTTAAGCAAAATATTTAAGTTAATTTGGTAGGTATTGTCTCTCCTTCCACCCTTAAACATTACCTTTTTATCTAGCAAGGTAGTAACATGTCATTCTATAGAGTCAACGAAGACTTTATTACATTTGTCACATAATTACTTACACTTAACAAATTATATTTGAAACCATTAACTAAAAGGACATTATCAATACAGAGGCAACCTTTCTCACCAACAATTTAAATGCCAGTTACCTTTCCCTTAACATTATTTCCAAATGTCACCATTCTTTTCCTTAGTGGATGTGAATAGCTTCTTATTTTTGGTCATATGCTTTAAGCACCCACTATCCACATGTCAATCATTTGTCTTCCTTATTGGTGACTTTTAAGTATACTGCAATCACAAATAAGATTCATCATTGTTTAAGTACCGAAGCATACTTGTGTCCTTGGGGTTTAGGTTTAAAAGGATCCTATAATTTGAGGTATGCCTTCCCAATATAGTAAAACACATTTATATGCCCATACCTCATGTAATAATGACATTGGAGCTTAAACTTATGAGTTTTTCTCCTCTGAGGCCTTTTTGTAACATCCTCAGCTCAAATCATATACATTTTAAATTATATAATACTTAAATATATGCATTTGATAAATAAGCATTAGGCATGTGAATTTGGAGAACACACGACAATGACACTCGCACTGTTGTAATTGGGATACTTGAAAATATATGTAAGTTTGTATAGTTACATGGTCAATTGTCTTATGTTGTGTGCATGTTATAGCATCATAAATAATGGTGTTATAGAGCTTAATTAAGAGTATAAGGAGCATTTAGGGATTAAAAGATGGATGAAGGTATTTAAAGAGTGAAGAAGAGGGACTAAAAGAGGAAAATGAATTTCTAACCAATAGGAAATGAAACCCAATTATATTATTTGCTATAATATGACAATTAGGGTCAGATTTTGGGGGAAAAACATGGGTTATACCAGAAACAAAGAGAGAGCAAAGGAAGAGGAAGAAGAAGAAGAAGAAGAAGAAGAAGAAGAAGAAGAAGAAGAAGAAGAAGAAGAAGAATAGAGAGAGAAGAGTGAGCTGCCTAGGGTTTTTCAATTCTGGGACAGTAGGTAAGTAAATTTATCTTCTTTTCAATTGGAATTAACATCTCATGACATGTTAATCATGCATGGTTAGTGAGAATTATGGAGTAATTGAGGTAGATCTCTTGGATGGAAGTTGTAATCCAAGAGAATAAGAGCTGATTCTGTTGAATTTTGCTGTTAGAGTAGAATTTTCCACCCAGGATTTCGTAACCCTGGAAGAGGAATTAGGGAAAGTAAAAAATACAAAAGGTGTAGCTTTATGTCTCATATAAATGTGTATGAAACAGTTTTGCTTGATTTTGTGTATGTGAGGAGATATGGCTCCTTCAGTAGGACTGGGTCAAATCCGGACCGAGATGATCTCAGTCTTCTGTTTTCTTATATTTTAATGGTCTTATGTTCGGATTTTGGCAAATCATAAAACATGAAATTTGTAGGTTTATGTCCTCTCTAAATACCTGTAAATCATTTTTGATTTATTTTCTGTGTGGAAAGAGATATAGCTCATTGATTGGGACTGACTCTGTACCAGGATGAAACCTCACATGTCTTTTAAATCTGTTTTCCAAGAATTTGATGGCCATAGATTCATAATTTGATGATGGTATAAACTTGAAAGTTGTATATTTATGTCTGATATACATTCCTGTGAAATATTGTTTCCAAATCCAGCATGGCTGTTGAGATATGGTCTTTTCATCATGACTATTTGTCAACATGTTACAAACCTGCTTACCCTGAGATTGGTCCCTTGTTTTGGTGACCTTATAGACAGAATTAGACAATCAGTAAAACATGAAAAATGTTCCTTTATATGTTTTGTAACTGATAGTAGATTATTATTGTAATTAGATTTGTACAGTTTGAGATACACATAAGAGAGTAAGACATAACAAACTGAGAAGACACTACCACAGGGCAACATTTAAAAATTCACCACATTTTGTGTGTGTATGATATTGACTTGAAATTTGAATATGTTGTGTGTTTATATGTCTATTTTGTTTTAAAAAAAGGAATCAAGTAAATTGGATGAGTATATCTAGAGTTATTTCTGTGAGAGTATAGCAAGCTCAGGCTGCCATATAAGGAAAATAGGCATAAATATTTTATCATGCCATAGTTGCATAACAAGATGAAAATCTTACTTTATCATCATGAATTGATTTGGTGTATTGAAATAGGTCCTCGAGGCATTGAATATAATAGTGGGAACAAGCCAGGACCATCCACAGCTAAATAAGCGTGAAGGAGGAAGTAAGTAAATAACTAATGGTACTATATGTGTGATGGGTTAAATGCTCTATACTTCAATGGAATGAAATGTTGTTTAATGCTATGAGATTTTGGTATACATAGATGAAAGATTGTTATATTCTTAATTTATTTATTTTCATGAGATATTGATAAATTATGACTGGGGAAATGGGAGTGTGTGGTGATATGAGCTTCCAAAGTTACAGGTGTTATTATTAATTATTATATTGTTGAAATTTTGTTGGATTTATAGTTGATTGGTTGAAAAGCTAATACTTGATGTTGTTGGCAAGTAAAACTATTCGATAGCCTGTGTGGCAAATAAAATGTGATAGCCTATGTGGCAATAATATTTGACAGCCTGTGTGGCGATAACATGTAATAGCCTGTGTGGCAATAATATTTGATAGCCTGTATGGCAGTAACATTCGATAGCCTGTGTGGCAATGAGATCTATAGCCTGTGTGACAATAATATTTCTAGCCTATGTGGCAACTAAAATTGAAAGCCTTTGTGGCAGTAATATCTATAGCCTATGTGGCAGAAATTTATGACAACATGTGTGGTAATAACCTTTGACAACCTATGTGGTATTTAAGAGTAAAGACTGTTTATTTCGTACATGGATATGATGATAAGTTATAAATAATAAAATGTTTGATATGTTAATTGAGATTGAAGTATCGTTAGGCATTTACTTACTGAGTATGCAAACTCACTCTTTTGCATGAAATTTTATTTCAGGAAGAGTAGACTAAAGACTGTGTCCAGTTATATTTCATGGTTGTTGTCTACCAGTCTAAAAGAGGTTGGGCCAGTATGCAGTCTATT
>CATIWR010034325.1:0-21253 GCA_949677035.1 Omphalea diandra
TTTCAGGAAGCCATAGCAATTGGAAGAACATTTGCTTCCATGAAGGATTATCAGCTGGATGGAAACAAAGAGATGGTGGCACTAGGAACCATGAACATTGTTGGTTCAATGACTTCTTGCTATGTGGCAACAGGTGAGAAGGGTGCACAGATGAGCATTTTTTAACCTACCTGCGTCTCAATTTAATGAGAATGTTTAAATGATAGTGGATGCATGATTATGCATAACAAATATTCAAACATATGACCTTTCCATCTTCCAATCAGCCCTAAAATCTGATGCATGCCTACTCAAGAAAATCTCAAAAAATAAAATTTGAACTTCTAATGATACAGCTGATGATGATTCTTTAAGTAGAAGCAGAATAAATCGCATAGAATGGCAGTTTGATTATTTTTAATCTTCCATTTGGGTTGAGTTTAACATATATAAAATTCCTTTTATGACTGACATGCTCGTGGAGATACCTATAAGAAGTATGGAAGTGCTTAGGGTTGACTTGATACTGTATGTTGCTTGCAGGTTCATTTTCTAGATCAGCTGTAAATTACATGGCTGGCTGCCAAACTGCAGTCTCCAACATTGTTATGTCTGTTGTTGTATTTCTTACCTTGGAATTCATCACTCCTCTTTTCAAGTATACCCCGAATGCTATTCTTGCTGCCATTATTATATCAGCTGTGGTTGGTCTTATTGACTTTGAGGCAGCAACTTTGATATGGAAGATAGATAAATTTGACTTTCTTGCCTGCATGGGAGCATTCTTTGGTGTGGTTTTCGTAACTGTGGAGATAGGCCTCTTGATCGCGGTAAGAATTAGGATATCTATATTGTCTAAATTCCCCTTTCAGCCAGTTTATGGGTTTAGAATAAATCTTTCTTTGAATGATTTTAAGAGTGCACCCCAGATAAATTTGATGTATTAAGATGATATTTTTTTTTCAGATGTTGGCTCTAAAAGTAAAGCCCAGATGAATAATGATTAAATAAACTCCCTTAACCATCTAGGCAGACTAAGCCTATTATGTTAAATAATTGTGTTCCACAGAACATCTAAGTTTTGCTTTCACCATGCATGACAGGTCGCAATATCCTTTGCCAAAATTCTCCTACAGGTGACCAGGCCCCGGACTGCGATTCTTGGGAGGTTACCTGGAACATCTGTGTACAGAAACATTCAACAATACCCAGGAGCATTCAAGGTTCCAGGTGTTTTGATTGTGAGAGTTGATTCAGCCATTTATTTTTCCAACTCCAATTACATTAGAGAGAGGTAAGGACATCTCTTAGCCTTTATGATGTGAATAATTTGGATTCCTCTTTATTGTTTAATTGATCCTAAGTCTCAAAGTGACATGCCAATAGTACTCCACAGTTGCATTATTTTCAGGTTTACACAGCTCTAGCATTTGTAAAGACTTATTATGACTCTGCGTCTATATAAGATAGAATGATAGTATATTGAGGGACTGGATGTAACTTACCCCCAGGTAAGGTTAGTGGATGAGTAAGTCGACTTCTCACCTTGTTGACCGAGGTTCTAAACCATAGGATTGGACCACAAAAGCTGCTTTGCTTGGCTTGTGATGCCACCTAACTGCAAAACCAAACAGGAAGGGAAAAAAACATCAGCTCAATGAAAAACTGCACATTTAAGGCTCTATGTGAAATAATAAATAAGTTAGATAAAACATATAGTTAGCCTTTTTCTTCTTATAAAACTTGTGAAATATGCATATTTGAAAGCCTTTACATGGACCTCCATTTATAGTAGCATGTAAAAAATGATGGATTTATGATTCTGGATCTTGAATAGATGTGTTAGATTTTTGCAATAGCTATGGAAAGACTTAAACCCAACTTTCTTTGCAGGATACTAAGATGGTTGGAAGATGAGGAAGAACAATTAAAGGCATCATCCGAACCCAAAATCCATTTCTTGATGGTGGAAATGTCACGTAAGTTGTTTTTTTTATTAAGAAATTGTTGAGGCTTGTTTTTTTTTTTTTTTTTTTTTTTCCTCCATTGCTGATGAGTATGTTTATGCAGCTGTTAATGACATTGACACGAGTGGCATCCATGCCTTGGAAGAGGTATACAAAAGCCTAAATAAGAGAGATGTTCAGGTACTAAACTTCTTTACTATTATATAATACACTGGACAATTGCTGCTACTTAATCATAGAATAATATCAATGAGCCTTTAGTTGAGTCGTATTTAATCTGAGTCAGAACCAAATTAACTAAAAAAACTCTGTGAACTTAGTCAAATTCAATGCCTTACCATGAATTTTGGTGTCATTTTGCAGCTTATTCTGGCAAATCCTGGACCAGTGGTGATTGAAAAGCTCTATGCCTCAAATTTTGCAAACACGATCGGTGAAGACAAAATCTTCCTTACTGTTGCAGATGCTGTGGCATCATGTGCTCCAAAATTGGCAGTAGAAGTTTGACGAAGAAGAATATGAGAACAAGGCTCGTGTATTTTGCAGGGAGGGATAGAGGAAGCTAATGGTTTATAGAAGAGAGATTATACTAGCATAATAGCAAGGTGGGGAGCCATTGTTCTGCTCCATGCCAAAACACACCCAAAAAAGGTAGTTGCACTAAGGGATAAAAAGCTGGAGAAAGTTAACCAAAAAATAATAATAATAATAATAAAAATAAAATGTCCATAGAATTAATGCCTACTGTAATTAGCTTTTGTTTGTCATTAACAATTTGGGAAAAGCACCATTTCCTCTGTTTCCACCTTCCTTTTTCCGAAAGAATGTTTTTTTTTTTTTTTTTTTTGACCTTTTTCCTTTCAATGCTCAATCAATGAATGCGCTTTTCAAGCTCCAAATTTATGTTGTCCATGAAACATATCAATAAGCTTTAATTGATTCATAATGGATCATATCTGAATTCGAAATATTCTAAAGTTTTGAATTAATAAAAAGTATACATGGTGTATTTAAGTTTAAATTTGACTACGCTTAATTTATTACTTGCCTTCTCTGGCAAATGAAAATCTCATATTAAATTTAGATAAATATTCTTTATTTAATAATATTTATCTTTTTAGAGTTGAGAATTTAAATTAAGATAATAATTAATTACAAATAATTTTAATTGAAATTGATTAATATACTTTTAATTATTTTTAATTAAAATTTTATATTAATATTAATAAGAAAATATTTTATTAGAAAAGAAAGAGGAGACGATGATGATAATAAATTTAAAAAATAAATAATTAATATTATATTGATAATGTAAAATGATAATGATATTGAAATAAATAATTTTTTCTACATCGATATATATTATTATGTAATAGAGAGAGAGTAAATTTATTTATATTGATAATATAAAATGATAATATATTGAAATAAAAATTTATTTTTTAAAACAATAGCTATTATGTAATAAATGAATTAAATTTATTTGTATTGAACGCGTAGAGATATAAATTGATCAGTGGTTAATAGCATACGTGTGAGGTCCAAAACAAGCCAATAATTTTTCTTTTTTTTTAACAATTAGTATTTATTTTCATCGCGATTCACGACAATAATTCTGTTGATAATATAAAGTAGTTAATGGAAGGGCCTGCTTGTAGGGCTGGTTTTGGATGAGGTAAGCATTAGCAAATTGATGAGTGTGAACATGGCCGAGAACCCAGCTACATTCATGCTTACTCTAATATCTGCAGAAGGTGTCCTATTTTTATATTTTATTAGTGATCCACAAAATGGTGGGTTAGAATATTTTATGACGTAATTACTATATCTCCCACGATTTTGTCATTCTACATTAGCTCATCTTTCACTTTTGTATATTATAATAATCTATTTTTACATTTCTTTTCTTAATTATATAGTTTATCCACTAAACTTTCTGTTAAATTGCATAAATATTTATAATTAATGGTAAATTTGTACATTTCACGTGCTGTAATTCTAATTTTTTATATAATTTGAATATAAAATCTGTATTATATTAGATTTTATATATTAATTGATTGTATAATCAATATGTTCTATTTAGAAAAGTAATATTTTCTAATATGGAATTCATATTGTATTAATTTTTTATTTTAATTAATTTTAATCATATTAAATTTTTAAAGATGATATGATAATTTTAAAATTAAAAAAATAAATTAACTATTTAAACTATGATAAAAAAAAAAAAAAAAAACTGTGTAACACCACTTATAACACAAGAATTATATGTATATTAATTGATTGATATTATTAATTTCATTTTGAGTTTTTATTTATCAATTTCATCTTAAATTTTTGTTCATCACCAATACAATTAACATTATGTAAATCTAAAAATAATAACGAACTCAATAATCAAAAGAGAAATTAAAACCATGATTTAAATCCAATCAACAACTACTATTTAGAAAAAATCTAAAAGTAACAACTAGTGTTTCAAACTTAAATAAGTATAATAAAAATGACAAAACTTATCAAGAGGCTCCTAAACTTTTATATTTTTATGCTCTTGAATTAAATTTTATTGTTTTTAAACCCTTGTATCATTCACGATGTTCACTTGAAATCTTTTTATGACAGTCAATTGGACAGTAAATTTCACACTCCATTGAGTGCAAGTTGCACATTTAAGACTATTCATCTTCTTCCTCTTCTTCACTTATCTGGATTTCTTAACCTACTCGCCCAAACCAACAAACTAATTTATAGTTCCATCTCTATTTCAATCATTCTTTTAAAATTTTTCTGTGATGAATAACCCTTAAATTTTGATATCCCAGGCGATCGCTAGAAGAATTATTATGATATTGGGACTCAGATTTGCCAAATGGAGTGTTGTGCTATGAAATCGGATTTTGACATATTATGTTGAAGGGAGAGAAGAAAAGTGCTATGCATCGTCTAATGGAATTCATCAATGAGAGATAAGGACTTCATGATGGCGGTTTCAAATTCTTATTTCTTTCACTTTAAAATTTCTAGGATTAATACGATAATAAAAAAGAAAAAAGAAAAACCCTATCTTATCCATTAGTAGATTATTTAGGTATGTACTACTGTAGATTCATATTTGAAAGGTGACGTTAATCCATTTTAGAATGTGACATTAAATTAAATTATTAAAGTTATGCAACTATTTTTGAGACGTTTGAATCTGACAATATGAATGAGAGTGGGTTAATAAGGATTAAAAGATGGAATAGAAATAAATGTAATAGGAGTAGAAAGTTAATAGAGATTAATTCTTTACATTTTTTAATTTCTTAAACTTATTTTTCTTTAATTTCTAATTTGGGGCTAGACAATGAAATGGAATAGGGTGTTAAAAAATAAAAAATGTTATAAGACAACTATAACCCTGGTAGTATCAATACAATATTTGTTATCTTGGATATAATTTTTAATTAACTTTCTTTTATATTTTAAAACTCCCAAACAAGGTTAATGTTATTGTTTTTTTTAACTCCATATTATTTTTTTTAAAACTCTTAAATAAAATAAAAGTAATTAACATTTCATTACTTTGTTTTTCATTTTATTACTTCATCCTTGTTAATCTCTTTTTCATCACCTCTAAAACTCCCATCCAAAATCTGAGGTCAAAACAAATAAAAGCTACATTTATTTTTATCGTTAAAGCTTATATAAATTTTGGTATTTTGAATTATGGATAATTGTTTTATTGTTAAGAATGGCAATTCATTACAGAATTAAAGATAAAATAGACTTTTGTTTTAACAAAAGGGATCAATCCATATGAGCAATAGACGTATTACAAAAGCTCAAAAATCTCAATATTAATTTAAGGGCTCGAGAGAGTTATAGATAAAGTTTAGAAGCCTAAAAATAGATTTTGCCCAATAAAAACAACATAAGTTACATTGAATCAACTTATTCCCCTGCCGCCCCCACCCCTATCTCACCCTTACTCTCCACTCATCCACGAGTCCTATCCTCTTTCTTTCCTCCTCCAAATCCAAATTGCAAGGAAAAGATGACATGCTTCTCCCATTATTGCCACCTCTACTTTCCTTTCTTTTACTCCCAACCACATAATTAATTAAAACCTATCACAACTATCATCATTCAATATATGTACAAACCTTTAATCCTCCTTTAATTGTAAATTTATTTTAAAAAAAAATAAAGGAAAAATCATTTTTCAAATGCAAATTTATGGGATTAATTTTGCCCATTATTCTCCAGCTCATAACTCAATAAAATAAGAGTCTCTAATCTTTTGTTTGTAATGAAGTTAAATAAAAAAGGAAAGAAAATAAAGGTGAAAAATAAGAAATAATTGCAACTTTCCATTGTTGGAAAATGAAAGGAAAATAATTTTTTATTTTTCTCAAAATGAAGAGAAAATGTTATAATTAAAAAAATTATGATAAATTTATATTTTTATTCTTAATACTTATTTATCGAAAGAAGAAAAATAAATTTTATTTTTCTTCTTTCTTTATTCAAATATAAAAAAATAAATAAAAAATAAAATTTATTTTTCTCTTTTTTTTATTTTCTCCATAAATAATTGGGTAAATGAAAAGTGAAATAATTGGGTAAATGAAAAGTGCTTAGTATTCGAGGAAACGTATTTTGACTTCTTAGATGGCTAGATTACTTACATGGAAACCACTAAGCTTTTTTAATTCAGAAAGTGTCGCATCAATTATTATCTCTCTCAGTGGGATATCCACAATAGTTTACACAATTTAAAGTGTAATTCATATGTTATATCATCATTTTATTATTTTTACTTTTATTATATTATTTTTTATTATAAATTACACTTGAGAGAGTATAATAATATAGATTCACCATTAAATCATATATTTATTTTAATAATTTTGAAAACATATCCAATATAAAAAAAAAAAAAAAGACACCAAATAGACTATTCTACATGCAATAATCATTGCATGCAAAATAAAGGGTTTCATCCCTTATACCTCACTATGGGTGGGTGCAATGATGGGGTTGAATGAAGACTATTGCACCCTTCATTCCATTCATTCAACCCATTGTGGATGCTTTTAGCCCCAATCACCAATCCTTTGTTTGTATTGAGGGAAAATAAGGGAGGAAAGAAAATAAAAAGAGAAAATAAAGATTGATTGCAATTTTTTATTATTTGGGAATGGAAGGAAAATAAAAGGAAATGAAAAATAACTCTTATTTTTTCTTTTTATTTTTCCTCCAAAATAGAGAGAAAATATGATAATTAAAAAGAATTATGATAAATTTATATTTTTATCCTTGATATTTCTATATTGAAGAGAAAAAATAAATTTATCCAACATGAAAAGGAAATAAAGAAAGAAAAATAAAGCTTATTTTTCCTCTATTTTTATTCAAATATGAGAAGAGAAATAAACGAAAAGGGTAAATAAGGGGAAAAAAATAAAATTTATTTTTTTTTATTTTCTTTCATCCCTAGACAATAGGCTAACATTTGCGTGCCAACCCGGACGTCTCTCTCAAGCTTCATCTCCTCTGCGTATAAACAAAACAACTCGAAAGAAACTTGCAAATTAGCTCAAGAGAAAAGAGAGGGTTAATTTCCTGGCAATAGTTTTCATCTTTGTCACTGTGGCTTCTTTAACATGGCAGCAATCAGCTGCATTTCCTTCGCGATCCTCCTTTTACTCCTTTCATCTTTACTTAAAACCCCATCATTCTAGTGACAGTAGCCTATATATTGGCTAAGCAAAGACCGACCCAGCAAACAGAATCAGATCCCCGACTGCAACCAAATGGCGTCAAGATCTCATTCTTACTAGAATCCCAAATGTCAGTGGTGCAAAAGTTTTCATCTTTGTCACTGTGGCTTCTTAAAAACAAAAAATAAAATAAAAAGAAAAGCATATTGATACGCACAATACCCTCTCCCAAAGCTACCTCACAGATTTCTTATCAATATTTTGTGCCAAGTCAAAGTCCAAACAAAATGAATAAAATAAGAAGAATCATTGATCAAAGCAATGATTTTGAATCTATTGATTTGATCTGGTAGATGGATCTATCAGTTGGTGAGAAAATTAGAAGAAAGTTAAATAAAATTAGATTTAAGTGCATAAAATTCTTGTCAACAATGAAGTTGAGTAGATAAAATTTTTTATTTTTCTAGAAACATGCGATATTCAATTTAAAAGAAAGATGAAAGTGGTGTATGCACTGTAACTTGTTTGCATTTACAAATTTTCAAGCTTAGAGCTCAGTATTTTATTTCTTGTACCAGAATTGTGCAAGGATTGACTATCTTCATTTTTGAATTTTTTCTGTGTTTCAATTCAACCATGGAATAAAGAAAGAAAAGGGTTTTGTTTTTTTTGTCGAAAGAGAAGGGTTTGTTGGTGGCGATAGAGATGGAGTGGGTGAATATTAATGATTTGATGGTTTGAGGAATGAGATAGAGTAAAATTTTAATAATTTTAAGATGTATTTATTGATTTCTATCCCTTTCATTAATGACAAAAGTATAAAAATGTAATGAAATGATGAAATAATATAACCAAGACATAACAATGAGTTAGTTTAAGATGCAACAATAAATGATGAGTTAGTATAATACGACAAAATTGAGGGAGTTTCTAGTTATTATCTCTTATCTTATTGCTTTAGGAGTAAGATTTTTGCCAACTATGTTACATGTTATGAAGCAAGTCAAGGAGGGAAATACTTATTCATATTGAATGTATTCATACAATAATATAAAAATGTGTATTAAAAGAAAATATAAATATCTTTTCATTAAAACGGTGTAACAGTAAATTCTTTAGATAATTATTTTAGATATTAAAATATCATTAGTTGGGTATATAAAGTGAGAATATATACTTAATGTAGGTAAGTTTTTTCGATCTTATTATTAGTGATGACAATGAATTAGATTTGGAATTAATTTCAATATATTAAATTTGTTTCGTTTTGGATTAGATCAAGTTATGATACAGATTAAATATATTTAAATAATTTTTTCTTAGAAAAAATTCACCTTTTTTTGAATTCTTACTATTTTTCTCAAATAAACTACACATATATGGTGGAATGAACTAATTGATATATAATTAATTTTAACTTTAAAATTAATTCAAAAATTTGATATTTATTGAGTCTTAAAATTTATTTTCAATAAAACTTCATTATTTATTAAGTTAATTTAACATATAAATAATTAAAATTATTATATTACATTATATAATTATAAAATAAAATTTTAAAAACAAAAATATTATTTACTTAATTATATATTCTATAATTAATATTTTAAATTTATTAATATTAATTTAAAATTAAAGCCGTGGAACAAGCAAATTATTAACTAGTTGATAGTTATATTTATGTAAAATATTATAAAATCTTTATATTTTGTCAAAATATATTACTTTATCTTTATATTTTAAAAAATATACTACAAGACCTTTTATTTTGTCATTGTTAACCTATTGTCTTTCAGTTAAAAATAAAATATATTTACTATTAGTCAAATAAAAAAACTAATAAATTAGTTTAATATTTTAAAATTATAAAATTACCTTTACATAACTCATCTCTCATATTTTGTCACAAATACAAGCCAAACAAAATTCAAAAAACTAAAAATCAAATCCAAAAAAATCAATTCTAAAATCAAAACCAAAAATCAATTAAAATAAAATTCATTGAAGTGAAATTTTTATAATCTTTGGCAACACTCAAAAATCCATAAATCACCAACTATTACTTTTATTATTTCAACTGAAAATTTTGCAGAATTAGAAAAATGCAAAAAATTCTTAGTGGCCATTAAAGCCCTGAAATATATCTAATCCTAACAATCAACAGACCTTGACATGAAATCTTGAGTCCATCAATTTCCAACCCCTATGAGAGCAAACTCAATAAATAACACTATTTAAAGAAATACTCACTTCAATCCTTAAAGGAAGTTTAATACAATGAGAAAATTTTGTTTTAAAAAAAAGTAGACAAGGCTATATAATGTTGCAAATTATAGAAATCTATTGGTGGTGGTCATTTTTTATGGGATTTGCTTGGTGGTTACTTTTGTTTAGATGGTTAGAAAGAGGAGGCAAATGCATTTTACATTCATTATTAGGGTTAATTACAAAAAATATCACTAATTATCATAAAATTTGTAATTTTCATATAAACTTTTAATTTTGACAATTCAAGTTACAAACTATCAAATATTTGCAGATTAGGTCACTTAATCATAATCCAATGATTGAATTGATGACCGACGCTTATATGACAATATTTTATTATTAATATGATAAATCAAATTTGCCCTTATGAAAAAAACTAATTAACAAAAAATCACCAACTTTTATGAAAATTGTAATTTTCATATAAACTTTTAATTTTGGCAATTAAAGTCATAAATTATCTAATTCTGTCAAATTGGATCACTTAGTTAGAATCAAATGATTGAACTTGTGGCTCTTGTTCCCAACCATAATAGTCACAGAAATCTCCATATGACTCTAAGTCGGGGGGTAAGAGGAGGCAATGCAATAAACCTAGCTAAGCTTTGGGTGGAACCCTTAGGGCTTGTTTGGATTGATGGTTCATAAAAAGTTAAAAAAGTTATTAATGAAATGAAATTGATGAGTTTGATTTGGAAAGAAAGTGTTAAATTATATTTGTGTTTGGGATTATAAGAATGAAAATGAATGATTTGAGATTAATTTTGTTGTATTTGCAATGGAATAGAATGAAATGTTAATTTAAAATTGACAAAAATACTCTTAAGTTAATGATTAATTTAATTTAATTAAGAATATTATGTGACTTGATTTAATCTAATATATTTAATTATGAGAAATTAGATTCTTATATGAGAATAATTTTATTAATTTTGAGAAATCAAATCATTTATGAGAATTATTTCATGCCATGAAAATAATTAATTATGAATGATTTGTTATTTAATTTAAATAAATTTAATGTTAATTTATTTAAGTGAAAATATTATATTTATATTTAAGAGAATTAATATAGACATGTTAATTTATATATTTTATGAAAATTAATTTAATTATGGATAAAGAATTTAATTTTATGAAAATTAAATATTTTGGGCATAGATTTTAATTATAGGAATTTTACTTATTATATTAATATCATTTTGATTATTATTATCATTAAATTAAAATAAAAATGAAAAAAAGAAAAAAGTCATAAAAAAAAGAAAAGAAAAAAACACATTTTGGCCAAAAGCCCCAAAATGAGGACAAAATCATCTTTTCATTTTCAAACCCATGGAAACACCCCAATTTGGGGTATTCCAATATGTTGGTTTGGGTGGTTTTAGAAAGGTTTACCAAAACCTTTCAAATTACTTCATTCCACTCTAACTCATTCTATCCAAACATAAGATTATTTTCTAAACAAATCTCTTCCATTTCATTCCATTATAAACCATCAATCCATTAGCCTCAACTCTTATATGGCCCTCCATATCCTTTTTACCGTATCCTTCCACCCTAGCTGTCACCAACAATTATGTCAGTGTGAGCTTCTTAAGCATCTCCCATACATAGCTTGTCGATAGTTTTCTTGAACTAGAGACCCATAGATCTGACTCTTATTCATCCATTTCATGCCCTGACGAGTTTTATAGAATGTCGGTATTAACTATGATAAAAGTAATGTCTCATTTATAGATGGTTCTTTTTCCTTTGTAGATGGCAAAATGATGTCATTTGGAGATATTTTTCTTCTCACTTGACCATTTTTCATAAAGGTTAAGCTAATGTGTTATTTTAATAACAAAATATTATGATGTAAATGTCGTCCATAATTTCAATTATTGGATTCTAAACAAGTGACCTGATTTGAAAAATTAGATAATTTGTGACTTGAATTATCAAAATTGAAAGTTTATGTAAAAATTGCAATTTTCTAATAGTTGGTGATTTTTTTTTGTCAACTTTTTTCATTAAAGTTAAGCTTATGTGTTATTTTAATAAGAAAATATCGCCACGTAAGTGCCATCCACAAGTTCAATTACCGAATTCTGACCAAGTGATTTAATATGGAAGAAGTAAATAGTTTGTGACTCGAATTGCTAAAATTAAAAATTTTTATGAAAATTGTAATTTTCAAGTTAATTGATTTTTTTTTGCAATTAATTTTAGTTACTGTCTTTTTTTTCTCTTTTGATCAAACAACAAGCAAAAATTGACAGAACTAGTGTGATATGGGGGTGGTAGTAGTGATGGTGATGGCTGTTGTCATTCTTAGTGGGATTTGTTTGGTAGTTTCATTTAAAGAGGTGACAAAGTAAAAGGGTTTTATAATATTATTTTAAAAATATAAGGATGAAAGTATTTTTCACAAAATGTAGGGACTTTATAGTATTTTATCCTATGCTTATCAGATCAGATCAGCATTTTTTTTTTTAGCGTCAGCAAAGAAATCCACGAGGCAGCACGCGATCGTTCCTAGTAAGAACTTCCTACCAACGACGGCCAATAGGCTAATACAGGGAACGACAGGTCGTTGATAATATAGAAACCATACCCTCAAAAACCTGCAGCTTGTCTTTGAAACAGATAATGATGGCTCACTTGCTTCTTCCTACAATTCGCACCGTCATCACCCACTTCTCCGTTCCAAAAACCAGACCCTCCGTCGCGGCCAAAAACCTTTCTTTCCTCTCCCCTCTGAAAACCCACAAGCCCAAAAAGCCTTCAAAACCCAATGCTCTCCTCAACCACACTCCAAACCCAAACCCCACTTTGCTTCGCCACAACAAAGACCATCGCCTTCTGCCCCCAAATGGCACTTTGCCCAATGAGAATTACAGCACCACAATAGCAGCTATTGTCACCTCCATTGGCGGCCCGCCTGCTGCCGTTGGGATTGTGCGGTTGTCTGGCCCATCCGCGGTGGCTATTGCGTCACGTATGTTTAAGCCCATCAGGAACAAGAAGAAGAAGAAGAAGGGCGGAGGACTGTGTGCGTGGCAGCCTACCAGTCATGTTGTGGATTATGGTGTTGTTTTTGATCTAAAAGGAAATGTAATTGATGAGGTTTATAATCGTTTCATTTTATTATGTTTGAAGAAATGTATTTAGTGTGGTTCAAGAAGTGGGTGTGCTTTAAGCTTTGGGCATTTTATTGTTTTTATGTCGGTGTATATGTTGGGAATATGTAAATTGATGTTTTAGTTTATAGGAGAGGAACTCACCAAGTTTAAAGTTGCAATCTTTTCCAGTGTAGTTTTAGTTATGGTGCTCAAACTTTTGCAAATGGTGTTCGATGAGCTAAAACTTTTGCAAATGGTGTTTGATGAGCTATAGTACTTAATTTTTGGTAGGATGGTTGCTCATCAAATTGGTTGTTTTTCATTATATATGTATGAGCATTGTTGCACTTAATAAAGGCTGAAAGCTGGGATGCAGATGGGGTAAACGTGTTGCTAAATATGCTGTTTATGTAGTCCTACTGCGTAATGGTGTGATTTGAAGTGGGCTTGTTTTTGGGGCCATCTTAATCTTTCAGGTTTTAGCTTTGCCTATGTTGGCTCCAAGATCGTACACTTGTGAAGATGTGGTTGAGCTTCAGTGTCATGGGAGTGAAGTGTGCCTTACACGTGTGCTGAGAGCTTGCCTTGAGGCCGGAGCTAGGCTTGCAGAGCCAGGTTTTTTTCTTATTTGATCTAGTACTTTTTACGAGTTTATGTAGGAGAACTATGCTATAAGTTCAATATTCAGCATCAATAATGTACAAAGGAAAAACTGCAATTCAGGAAAGGGTTTGTACAGAAAGCCAATGCATGTGTAGGGGAGTCAGAGATTGGAAAGGCAGTTGGTATGGAATTTCAAAAACTAAGTTGCTTGAGTGTCTGTTTATCAGCTCAATAGGAGCTGTACTAATTGGATGATGCAATGATAATTGCATTAGAGGATAGTCATTGAAGAAAAGATATTTCTTCCATACCCCAAATCTTATATGACATCACATTTATTCTCTCCTATAACCAAACCAGAATTCTGGCTCTTTCCCTGCCCCTAGATGAAATCCATGCTTCATCCCTTTTCTTATTGAAACTTTGGTTCATGCATGCGACATGAGATGAATTTTTAAATCATATCTGCAATTTCTTCTTCAGGTGAGTTCACTCTACGAGCATTTCTGAATGGCCGATTGGACTTGTCCCAAGCTGAAAATGTTGGAAAACTAATTGCATCCAAGTCTGCAGCAGCTGCAGATGCAGCTCTGGCTGGACTGCAGGCATGTCTTCTTTTAAGCTATTAACTTTCATTATCTATGCCTTTCCATGGTGATCATAGTTTTGAGATTCAAATAAATATGAATGTCTTATAGCTAATAGTGGTTAGAGCTGATAGCATAAGGCCTTATTCAAAGCATAGCCAGCCAGCACTTAAAAAAATACTTTCTTTGACAGGGAGGCTTTGCTTCTTTGGTCAAATCATTAAGGATTCAGTGCATTGAGTTGCTTACTGAGATTGAAGCTCGTTTAGACTTCGATGATGAGATGCCACCGCTAGATTTGAACCTAATTGTGGACAGAATACATGTGATGTTGCAAGATGTAGAGAATACATTGGAGACAGCCAATTATGACAAGCTTCTGCAATCTGGATTACAGGTCCCATTCACATCTTTATGACTTTCTTGTTGCCCTGCATGATAGATATGTGAGGCAGCTTTTCAATGAATGTCTAGCTTAAGGATCGTAAATTTTCATTCCTTGGCATTATTAAGTTGCTAATCCTAGGTGACTGGATAATACTTTCCTCAATTTGCTGTTTTATTCAAATTTGCTATTCATGGAAGGACAAACTGGTTATATTTATTGAAGATAAATTCCTTTTGTGATTTGTGCATATCTTGCATGATTGTGATTTGGGGAAACTATTGTTTTAAATCTTGCAGATAGCAATTGTTGGCCGTCCAAATGTTGGGAAGTCAAGCCTTCTTAACACATGGAGCAAAGTACGTTGCACAACCTTTTCTAGATCCTACGTTTTTCTTTAATTTTTTTTTGTTACTCCCTCCATCTCAAAAAGATAGACTTACTTCTACTTTTACATGAATTAAGAAAATCTAATTAATATAATTAGAACAATTAATTTTGCTTATATTTTTCATAATATACCCTTATATTAAATAGGATCGTTATATTATTCCAACTACAATTACGTAATGGTAGTTCATATTTGTTGATAACAAGGTTCATTAAATAGGGGCATATTAGAAAACTAAGAAATTACTCTCAAAAAGGAAAGTGGACTGTAATTTGGGACAAATGAAAAAATAAAGTAAATCTATTTTTACAGGACAGAGAAAGTATTAATTTTTTCTACATCTTGGCATCACATTTTATGTGATGTCCTCTTTTTTTTTTTTTTTAATGACAATATTGCTTGTATCTGTTATTCACATGTGATGATCAGATAAAAGGGAATTGAAAGACTTTTCTTTTCTTTTTTTTTTTTTTGAGGGGGGGTGGGGGGAGTGCATTGGGAAATGTTGATATAAAATACTTGATATGCTGAAGTATCATTTAATGATGTTCATACCTTCATCATATGCAGGACATGGTGTGTTTGCTTTTCCGTCTGTTTCCACTTTAGTATTGCTTGATAACACGTCATTCTTCTTTATAAGTGTTTCCCATGTGGCTATCATCTCCCAATAACAACTTCAAATATTTTTTTATTCAGCAAATTTATTTAACAATTGTTGATTCTGTATTTTCGTCATCTTAATAAGATTGAACAAAATCAAAATCATCTGTTGTTATGCCATTGTAGCAATTACATTTGTATACTCCCATTCATGTCTCAGAAGGATTTCGAAAATTAAAAGGAACAAATGTTTTTTTATGCCATATCCATGAAAGAAATTTAACTATTACCATTATTATCTGCGCAACTATCTGGCTGACGATTAGTGTAAACTTATAGTAGGGACTAGACACATTGTGAGCAGAGAAATATAAGATTTCTAATTAAGCTTTTGTATGACTTGATATTGTCACTGCCCTTTACTTATTCTGCTGTTTGCCTTCTTAAATACCAAGTGTCATGTTTTTGTTTAGCATGCAGACTGACAGGGCAATAGTTACAGAAATTGCTGGAACCACCCGAGATGTTGTTGAAGCTAGTGTTACAGTTTGTGGTATCCCTGTGACCCTTCTCGATACAGCAGGCATCAGGGTGACTGATGACATTGTCGAGAAGATTGGTAAGACTTTCTAGCAAACATCTCAATAGTTATGATGAGCGTTGGATGACATTGCTTACATATTTACCTCCATTCTCCATGAACCATATAATTAATCGATTTGATCTTGCGGGACTATCAGACAAACCTTAAAACTTTCCTGTTGTATTTTTGACATATCCTGAAATAACCACTGCAATTAGCAAATGATATAGAAGTTGACACTATGGACCTAACTTGTGCTTGATGGCCATGATCTTGATATATGAGACGGTGAATACAAGGATTCTTTACAGGTGTAGAGAGATCTGAAGCAGTTGTTAAGGGTGCTGATGTTATTATCATGACAGTAAATGCTTTTGACGGATGGACTGCAGAAGACTCTGAACTTCTGGGTAGGATTGAATCTAATAAGGTACTAGAAGCTAGAGTCCTCTTTCCCTGATGCTTACACAATTTTAAATGTTGGAAATTTAGCTTTCTTACATGAATATGTTTAGATGGCTCAAGTCTTGCTTGTTGTTGCACTGGATTAATTGAACTTGCTGTGGAATTACAATTTTGTTCCTTTCCTTTTGGAATTGCAGAAATCTGTTGGATCTTCAGCTCCATTGGTCCTTGCAATTAACAAAATAGACACTGCTTCATCTCGATGCATGGAATGGATTGATAGATACAAAAATTCTTTTAGTAAGCATGTCTTCACTTGTGCTGTTACTGGTCAAGGAATCCAAGACTTGGAGATGGCAATTTCAGAGATTGTGGGTCTGAACAGAATACATGCAGGAGGACGAAAATGGACAGTAAACCAGGTTTAGATGCTTGTCATAATTTGAGTTTTTCTTTTACCCTGTTGTTCTTTGGTTTTTAGCTATCACCTTTTCAGTTCTTTGTTCCTAAATAACTTAAGTTTCCATTGTCAAACATCAACTTTCACCATCACTGCTGGAATTCAAATGTAGAGTTTAATCCCAGGTCATTTTTTGATATGCATCATGATTGATTTCTGTATCCTTCAATGATATTATCCAGAGACAGTGTGAGCAGCTTGTGCGAACCAAGGAAGCTCTTGTAAGGTTGAAATCGTCAATAGAGGATGAAGTGCCACTAGACTTTTGGACAATAGATTTGCGGGATGCTGCATTGGCCCTTGGGCAGATAAGTGGAGAAGACATCTCTGAAGAGGTCCTATCTAACATTTTTGGGAAATTCTGTATTGGTAAATAGATAATGTAATTTTCATACCTGAATGGTCGAATGCTTTTCTTGTAATGCAGAAGGCTAGAGGTCAAAAACCTGATACCTATTTTTTAAAAAAAATATTTCCAATGTAAAAGGGGGAAAAAAAAGTTTTTTTTTTAATTTTTAATTTTTCTATAGTGAGTACTTTAAAATACAAATTTGTCTTGTAATTTTATCCCTTATTAGTTGATATGGAATTTCAAAAGCTTATGAAAACAATATCCTAATCTCGGGAATCAAACAATGACTGGAGCATCGAAATAATAATTCACAGGTGATAAATAGATCGGGTTAGGTCATTTTGAATTGAGTTGTTTTTATATTGAATTATTTTTATGTTGAATTATATATGGATTGAGGTGTTTTCAAATTCGGATTCGAATAGTTTAGATTTCGGATGTATTGGGTCATCCATCAGAGTTATATACAAAATTGATTTTAAATTGGATTTTAGGTTTACTTCTAAAAATAACATTTCAAATTTGCTTGTGTTATTTTTATTCAATTTTTTTAAAAAATAATTTAAAAAAATGTCTAGATGTTTTTTATTTAAATAAATATTTTTCGTAATTTATTAAAAAAGTTATTTTTAAAATCAGATAAATGTAACATAAATAAAATTTGATTAAAATTTTTTATTTTTATTTAAATATTTAAGAAATTAATATATTATTTATTTTTTAAGCAAATGATTATATATAAAACGAAAATGAATAATTGAATTATGTTCATTTAAAATTACATTCAAATTACATATTATAATTTAAACTAATTCAGAAATTATAATTTAAACTAATTCAAAAACAAACATACAATATACATTGATAGCAAATCACTTTGTACAATAAATTATATATTGAGATAAAAATTTATGATAAAATTAATTTTATTTTGATATGTGATTTTATCATGACATTTGTCCTAATTAGTATGAAAAATAAGTAAATTTGTGATAAAATTTTTTATGTAAAAAATTGTTTTCATAATAAATGAGTGCATGATAATTTATGACAAATCATTTTGTCATGATATTTTATCATAATATCAGTGTCAAATTTCTAGTACCATCAAATTACATATAAGAAAAAAATATATTATTATAATAATATTTTTATCACTAAAAAATTATTATAAAATTATTTTATCACAATAAATAGCTTTTACTCTTACAAAATAACTTGTCGCAATAAATAACAAAATTATAATTTAGATATATGAAAAGTCAGTGAAATTAAAAGTAAATTTATTAAAAAATACAATAATATCACTATATCTTAATAAAAATAAAAATAAAAATAAAAATAAAAATAAAAATGAATTTAAATTTAAATTAATTAAACAATCTAGACATTTTAAAAATATTTTTTACTTTAATGATTATCTAGACATTTTTTTTTTTTATCTTATTGTCATTGGTCAATTGAATTGGGTAATGAGTTGACTCATTTGGATTAATTTTGACATAACATGTCAGGTTGACTTGAATTTGATACAGCCAAAAAATTTTTGAATCATTTTGAATTTGTTCATATTTAAATTGAATTCGGATTATCATTTTTTTTAATAGTATTGTCAAATTAAAAATTGCCACTCTAATTGCAGTGCAACTGTAGGCTTCCATGGTAGGAGGTTAGATCAGTTTGATCTTAATGCAGCCGCAGTTTAGCTTTATAAGTGATTCTTGATTTCTTGTCCTTGCTGTGAAGGATTCTGTAGCCACATTTGCTAATGGCACTTCTTGATTTTGGATTTTGTTACCTTGCCCGGCAACAAATAAATAACGACAAAAGATGCGGGGATAAACCAAAAATGAACAAATGCGACGGCTGGCTTTTACTGCCACTTGATAGGATCATCTTTGTGAACATGAGGCGGCTCAACCAAAATGTGTTTCACCGTCAAAAGAGAATTGACAAGGGAAGAACTCAAAGAGAGAGAAGAGAAAGAAAGCAAAAGGAGATTGAGAAGAAGGCCCAAGAGAAGGAGAAAAGGCAAAAAGCAGAGAAGAAGTGGCTACACAAAGAAGGTAAGGAGATGACAAATATTGAAGAATTGAAAAGAAAGGAAAAATTGAAGAAGATGAAGATGAAGAAATAGCCATGAATTTCATTCCATGAATTCTCTCCCTATAAGAATACTGCAATTTTATTGAAAGATTAAGCTTATTAGAAAGGGTTGACTGCACTATGGATGACATAATAGCATTTATTCATCCATTTGGAAATCTTGTATACTTTCATGTTCTTACTAAACAAAAAGAATGACACAAGCTATTGGAACAGAATCTAACCACTAAACTGAAATCCTCATCAACTCTATTTATTAAGCAAGGAACACAAATTCTTTTATTATTTCTGGAGATCTAATGAATTTTTATTCATATAAATCATAATAATAATCAATACACCTCACAGATTATTACAGAAATAAGTAACAAGCCAATAAACAGCCATAGGGGTTGTAAGCAGCAAATGCACGCCAATTTCCTGTCAACAAATAGAAATCTACTCAGATTTTAGCTACATTTTTACACTTTTCTTAAGTGATAAAACTGACCGGTGAGATCGTCCTCCAAATAAAATTGAGGTTTTGTTTTGGTTGATAAATTACAGCCGCAGAAGGTAAGGAAATCGCATTGGAGATGCTACTATATTCTTTACTCTGCCAGACATAACTACATCATCAGGATGAGCAGAATTGTGGGTCCAGAATCATTTGCTTCTGCAGACAATACTGCAAATCAAGTAAGCACCTTACGAAGTTCATCAATCAGTTGCCTACGGCTTGATGGCTCAACCTGCATTAAATATAAAAAATCACCTCTTGGTCTGAGAAATAAAACAATATTGTAATGAGTAAAGAAGAAACCTAATACTGATTTTACCTTGCTTAGGAGGGCAGCAAGACCTTGAGGTAAAGCTTTCAGGTCTGACATGGAGTCACCAATGTTTGTTAATTGAAGCAACACCTTCTGGACCCGTAGCTCTTGTAGCTTTTCTTCGTAATTCCCTGCATCATCTTTCCATGCAAAGAAAACTTCATCATCTTCCCAAGCATCTTGTCTGCCCCTTGCAGTGTCTGAATCTGAAAACCACTTTTTGATCAAATCCATTGCAGATTTATGTGACAGCTGGTCACCAGCTGCATCTTTTACAGTTCTGATCAGTGAACACTCAGCAATTCTCCTACATAACCTTCGGTAGAAGTAAGCACGGGATCTACCCCAGTCCACAACTTCTCTGATCACACCCTTAGCAGCCATCCTTAGGGAGGAATCATGAAGCTCTGCGAATCTGGTGGCTATCTGAGTGTATACTGGCAAAAGTTGTTTTTCCCGAGATTTTATCTGCTGTTGTATAGCTTCAACCGTCCCATAAGTTCCACTAGTCCTGGCTTCCTGAAGTTTTGCCTTCAAAGTTATCAGCTGTTGATCAAGCCTACCCATGCACTCGAGCAGCTCTTTTAGTCTGAATTTGATCTCAATCATTCCTTCTGGCTCAAGAACATTACCTTTTGCTGTTCGATCAGCATACATTTCAATATGGTCTGAGTTGATCTGACTGTCCACAACCACCCATGCCCCACCACGAAGCTCACCCATCATGGGGATATATACAAAAACAGGTTGATTGTATGTTCTAAGGTTCTCAACTATGGTTGAACCTGCCTGAAGTATACCTTCAAAAAGATCCCTCTGTCCACCTGAAAAGCCTCTCCAGTTAGCAAGAATGAAAAGTGGAAGCTCTTCTCTGTTGAAATCCAATATCGCTTGAGCTGTTTTGTTTGCAGAATCTGGAAACCATACTTGTCCAGCC
>CATIWR010034347.1:0-42802 GCA_949677035.1 Omphalea diandra
ATATATATATATATATATATATATATATATATATATATATATATATATATATATATATATATATATTTGTGTGTGTGTGTGTGTGTGTGTGTGTGTGTGTGTGTGTGTTTAAAAAATAAAATTTCTACATATATATTAAAAATTAATTTTACAAAAAAATAGTCTCTCTCCATATATATATATATATATATATATATATATATATAAACTCTATTTTTTAAAAATTTAATTTTTAAATGTTAATTGTGGATAATAATTCAGATTAGTATGGGTTGGTTTGGTTATTTGGATCAGATAAAGATTAATAATCAGTATCATCCCGAATTATTATTTCGATTTAGTTATTCTTCACATATTTTCAATTTTTTAATTTTATATATTTTTAATACGATTAATCAATTCGATTCAGTATATCTAAGATTCGTGCTCACCTCTACTGAGAGGACATTAATAGAAATACTTGGGATAATAAGCTTATAAATGATCAAGCTCTTACTTGTAGGACAAATGCGGTGCAAAGCTTATTGCAGGAAGACGATGCCAAAGCTATATTGTATCTTCCAACAATCTCAATGAAACAACAAAATCAACTCATTTTCGGTTCAAAATGATAATTTTTTTAATTTTTGAATTCAATCGATTCGTGCATGTCCTACTTAGATATGTTTTCTTCAAGTATTTAGATCTTTCTCTCACTCTATGTACATATATATAATTTGTTTTTTTTTTATCTTCGAGGCTATAAGAGATTTAAGAGGAGGGAAAGAAGAAAGAAAAAACAAAGGAGAGAGAGTATACACTAGAAATAGAATAGGAGGAAAAATGCGATGTTCTCATTAATGTTTTCCTTGCAAGACCAAAACTGATGGTGATGCCTCTCTTGTCTTTTTGTTTTTATTAATGTTATTAAAATTAAAACTCTAAGATCTTTTTTTTTTTATTTTATTGTTTTACCTCTATCATCATATTAGGCAATGATTTTTCTTTGCTAAAGGAAATAGACTTGTTTTTATTCATATGAATAGAGTAAAAGGTTATTTTTTAGAGTACGAAGATTTTTTTTTATTTATATAATTAGTCATAAAACAACTATAAAATAAAATATTTATATAATTTACCTCGTCCCTTTCTTATACTCCTATGGTATATCTGTCCTTTGCATTGTCAGATTGGTGGAGCTTTGTTACTATTATGTGGGATGACAAGGAATCCCAAGCTGGGACGGAGCCAGGATTAAACACAAGAGGAGGCCAACATTCAAAATTTGAATGATCAAATGTTTATTATATACAATGATAAAATTTAAATTTATATATATTATATTTGGATCAAATTATATATCAATATTCATCATTAAATATCTCAAAATACATTATTACATCCTTAATCTATTAAAATTTAAGACGTCTTTTTTGTATGTCATGAAAATCATTTATAAGTGAATATATGTTAAATTTTTTAGCAATTTGCTTTTCAATATATACTACCAAACAATCGACAAAAAATTCATTTTTCATCTTATTATGAAATGTAGTTTTTACTATGTTTATGGTAGAAAAAAATCACTCTATAGTAGCCGTAGAAATTGGAAGTGTCAGAACAATAGTTACCACTCTAAACACATGTGGATAAGATTTTAATTTTCTAGCTTTCACCAACCATTGATATAAATAAGAAATTGTTACTAATGTTCTAAGATCAGGAAGTTGTAGCACATGCTCAAATTGCATTTTTAATTGTACTATCTCATGTTTTGCAAAGTCTTGTGGATAAAACTTTTGTACCAACTTGCGAATTTCATCAATTCTAAACGATATGCAAATCTCTTTTGAATCTAATGTTGAACTAAGAATAATTAACTCCACTATATTATCATTGAAATTGTAATTCAATTCTTGCAATTGAAAGTCTATCATTGCATTAAAAATATCAACATTACAATGATGTTCTACTGTAACTTTATCTTGATGATGGTGAACCCTTCCTCTTCTTGTAATATATAGACCATTAAAATTCGATACAAGTATATTGATTGTTTGACAAAATGATTTCACATTTGTAAGTAATTCATCTCATCCATCATCTCTCAATTTTTGAATGAGCAACTTAGTAAATGAAGCAAGATGTATTTCATTCAAACATCTTGAGATTGAAGTAGCAAAATTTGCAAAAGCAAATTAGAAATCTCTAAAATTTTTCTCATAAGATGCAACCAAAAGAAGTTAACACCTCATAAGTTGCATCTGCATCTCCACATTGAGTAGGTGCAGTTCCATCCTTAATGACATTCAATAAAACTTCACATGTTGCACTAAATATCTTTATCAAGCTAGATACAGATTTCAAATGAAAACTCCAATGAGTATCACCCACCATTTGTAAAGAATCAATTTCATTAAGTCTTTTCCCACTTTCAAGCTCATTAATATTAAGTAAACGAGTAATATTTGAGGTATGAGCAACTTTTAATTGGTCATTATGCTTACATGAGGGACCAACAAAATTGATAATGGAGTTCAACTTGCTAAAAAAGTGATGTACAAGGATAACTTCCTTTGATGTAGTAAATAGTGCCAATTGCAAACGATGTGCAAAACAATGAACATAATAAGCATAAGGACATTCACCTAAAATTAAAAAATACTTCTGATAGAACTAAATTAATACGGTAAAATAATTAATATTTAATTAACTGAAAAAAGAACAAAAAAAACTTTAGGTTGTAGAATAAATAATCCTAATAGTGTGTCGTTCTCGTTTTTTACCAAAAGAAGTGAGACTTGTTTGTGGATCTCAAAAACTCTCCAATTGACACTGCTAAAGGAGGGGATTCTTTAGCCTATGAATTTCTTAATTGTAATGAGTAGAACTGGCTTAATTCTCACCCTTTGTAGGTGGTGCAATCAAGACTAGGAGTGGTGGCCAGCAGATTCAAGATCAATATTGCAACTAAAAGAATCAAGGGTAACAAAGCAGCCATTGCAGTGATCATAAGGGACCAAAGTATAAAGCTGATTGACGACATGACCTGCATCAAGCCCATCCCATCTCAGAATGCAACTGATGTTTGTGCATTGTGGTTAGGCCCAAGGCTGGCAGAGGAGATCAAGCTCGATCACTTTTCTATTTTTTATAATAATCATAAAGTTGTTAATGTTTTACTCTCCAATACTGCTTGGGTGCCATGAAATTTTTTGAGTTTTATCCATTGAGCAAGGGCGAGACTCCAAGGTTTCTAGCAAGTTTATATTGCTTTTGCTTCTAAGAAAGATAATAGTGCTGCTAGGTGGCTTGATAAATAATTGGAGAAAGGTTTTACTTGGTTTACAGGTATTCATGTTGCTTTGTTGAATATTCTGAATAGAGAGACATCATAATGCCGCTGTTGATAAAAAAAAAAAAATCTATAATTTACACTATCAATATAAATTCGATTCTCAATACAATTAATAATGACACACTAACTCAATTTCAAAATCATCATATTATTTTTATTATGAATTTTTGGATAACTCTATATTTTTATCATATTTAAAAATTTTCACAGATATGGTAATTGTATTAAAGATCAAGTTTATGTTGATAATATAAATTATAGAGATATTTTCTCTTATTATGAATTTCTATGACAATTTTGCATTTTTTTCAATTATAAAAATCTTTATTATGCTATGTGTGATGCCGATTGAAATTCATATGATAAGCAGATTAGGTTTGAGGGATGACAATCAATAATCAATCATCATTAAACAATTATGAGATCATATAAAAATAATATTAAAAATAATTATATACATCAATATTAATTATAAAAATTAATCAAATATTTAAAAAATAAATATTAATTACCTATAAGTTTCTATAATTATCAATAGCAAAAAAAAAAAAAAAGCATTTCCAAAATAGGGACAAGTTTTTTAAAAAAAATTCAAAATTATAAAAATGTACACGAAATATTTCAAATAATTTTTATAAATTTCTTAAAATAAAACATTTTTAAAATACAAAAATGTCTTTTCAAGAGTTTCTGCTGCATCATACGAAAAATGAGAACTTTGAAAAAAAAAAAAAAGGTGACTAGAGAATGACTGTTCTTATTACTTGCTCATTAAAACATTTGGATTCTAATTTCTTTCTAGTTCGACCTTTATAATGAACAGGTGACAGAACTCGAGGCTTCTAAATTTCTAATTTCTATATTTGACTTCAAAGCATTGAGCATCATGACAAAAAGAAATTTCCGGCTTTATAGGCACTTAGATTACGCTTTTGAGTTTCATTTGCAAATGGATGGCAAAGATCCATAAAATTCAACAAAGTCTGACCTACCTCCATGATCATTGCATGAAATTAAGATAGTCAAAGATGCTAGAATTTGACTCATTGAAACTTTGATCCAACTTTACTAGTTTATGAAATACTCATTAAATTATTAAGACGATTTTCAGTTCATCAATATTCAGCTTGTTAGTAAGCTTACGAACCAATTCATAAATAATTTTATTAATAATTTAAATTTTACAATTATATATTTTTCTTTTGAATATGTATTATACTACATTTCTAAAATATTAATTAAAATATTTTAAAAACAATGTAATTTTCAATTCATCATATGTTTATTATGTACTATTTTCTTTGGAGTTTTAAATACAAATATTACTAAGCAT
Source organism: Omphalea diandra (assembly GCA_949677035.1). NCBI lineage: Eukaryota > Viridiplantae > Streptophyta > Magnoliopsida > Malpighiales > Euphorbiaceae > Omphalea > Omphalea diandra. The sequence goes on from CATIWR010034347.1 coordinate 4,671, forward strand.
ATTTAGATTTTTATTTATTTATCAAAATTATTTATAATTTAATTTTATAAAACTTTGGCTTGTTTATATTTAGATGAATAAACTTGATATTATTTAGATAATAATCCACTGAATCTCCACTTATTAATTAAACAAGCTTCAAATTTATTCTATGGTTGAATGGACTTATTTACAATAACAAATTTAGTTCGTTCATCAAAATATAGCATGATTATTCACCAAACTAAAGCTATTAGGCCAACATCTCGTACCTAATGGGGTAAATGGTGTTTGATTTAGATTGCAAACCCTAATTAATAATTGTTTGATTCTAGACATCCGTTACGTATTTCTATAAAAAAAAAATTGTAAAGCACAGATTGAGAGATTATAAGAATTAAGTTTACCTACACCTAATTGCAGGTTTTTTTTTTTGGTATGAATTTAATGTTTTCTAATATATTAAAAATAGTCGTAAATTAGTATAGTTGTTGGACCATAACACTAAGGAGGGGGTTGAATTGGTGTTCAATTAAAAAATAGATTGAGGGATAAAGTGTTCAAGAAGTTGAGTAGAAGAAGAGAATAATAGACACAATAGTTTGTAGTGGTTCGGGTGTTAACCAATCCTACGTTCACTCTCCAATTCTCTACAATTAGGTATTTCACTAAACTCAAAAAGTGTTTTCAAGTTCATACCAAACTTTTACAACTTGTGTTTTTTATGCTCGCACAAAAACCTCATTCAAGTGTTTTCAAGGCTCACACTAAAACCTCTTACAAGTGTTTTCAAGGGTCACACTAAAACTTCTTACAATGGTGTTTATTGCTCACACCAAACAATCACTAAAGTATTAATGAGAATTGAAAGAATGAGTAGCAAATTAGCAAGAGTATGGTTACAAATTAATGAATTCTCTTGCATTTACATCTATTTGGTGGAGTATTTATAACTTATATTCACCAAAAAGACGTTTGACTAAAACTATTAACAAATCTCCAAGATGTGCTAGGCAAATTCAGCATTAAATGCTTGTCAGACTGAAGTTGCGGTCGTAAATTTTCAATTTCCATAGTGGAGCAGAAAATTTCAGGGAAAAACACTGTTTGTGTCTAACGACTAGTCCACGTGTCAGCTTTTCGTTGGTCATCCAGGAAAATATAGTCGTTGTGTTCTAACAACTCTCAAAAGTTGCGGTCACGAGATACCAATGTCTTGGGCGCGACTGAGACCGTGAATTCCTCTATTTGAAGAGAAAACTTCAATTACTTGAGTTGCGGTTGTGAACAAACTTTTGCCCTCACGATTTTTGATCTTCAACGGACACCTGAGACACTTGGCAAGCTGTGGTTATGACTTTGGTTCCTTCTTTTGTCACTATGAAAGTCGCGATCGCGACTCAGGCATGACACACACGACAAATTCTTCTATGACTAAGGTTTTCCCAATTTTGAATGTGTCGCGGTAGCGAAGTTGTCTGCGAATTCCTCTGGCCTAGCTTCATCCTTCCTTGTGACTAATTCACGGTCGCGATTTATAATACACTCACCGAGAATTTGGATGAACTTTGCATTATTGAAGATTTTGAAATCGATCCAACTTCCAATGGAAAATCTAGCTTAAAAACTGTAAAACAACACTTAATGAGAGTATTAGAATTGATCAATCTGTATTGTCAAGATCAAAAGATGTCCAAGATTTAGGTTTAACCAACCTAGTATAATAATCTCCCCCTTTTTGATTTTGACAAATTAGATTGATCCTAAGAGAGTAAATGCATGAATTTGAAGTTGTGAAGTTGGAATGGTAAATTGTTCAATATACGCTTAGAATCTTTAGCAAAATTTTCTAAGTATGACTTCCAAACAATCAAAGTAAAAATTCAAAAAACAATTCTAAGTATGATAAGTATGATGCTCCCCCTCAACTTATGCTATTATTTTCTCTCCCCCTTTGATTTTTTCTTGATTCTATCTCTCCCTCTTTGGCAAGATCAAAAAGAAAGTAGAGGGAAAAGAACAATTGCATAAAAAGTAAATAGATAAGTATTCATAAGGAGCAAAAACATAACAAAGTGAAATAAAACAATCACAATAAGATAGAAAATGTCAAAGAACAAAGACTTTTTATATATATTCATAACAAGTTGTGGGATCACAATTTTTTCATTCAAAAAAAAAAAATACAAGGAGATCCTATGCTAGAAAATAGGAGAATCATCATCATCTCTAGAAATTTCTTCTTCTTTTTCATTATCTCCACCTTCTGCTTCATCTCCATCCTCAACTCCATCATGGCTTTCTTCTTCTTGAGTATCCTCAAGCTCAGTAAAGTCCTAAACATTGCAAGGAGAAACTCCCAACTTCTTTTACAAGTCCACCATGTCACTATGAAGATGTGAGAGAAAAAGGAATCTCCTCTTCATCATCCTTATCATCTTGTCTAATTTGTTATTGACGATGGTAAGAGATAGTTTTGTTGTAGGCTTAAGTTGATGAGGGATTGGTAGGGCTCCTTCTTTAATAATGAGCCTCTTTCATTTAGTGGCTTGGGAGGCTTCCATCTTTTTAGCCCCAAATGCACCCAAGGTATAGGCATATGTATCTGAGTGAATGACTTTGGTATTGATTAGGTAGGTAAGATAAAGAAAATTCTGGGATAGAAGAAGTTTCTTAGTGAGGAATTTTCATTGTCCTCATTAAGAGCCCTTACAAAACGATAGATGGTTGTGATATGAGATGAAATAAGAAATTGGCTTTTCGGCTTGATGCTCATGTGGATCAATTGATCCACAAGATACAAACTTGTTTGAATGGGTTTGTGCTTAACAAGGCAGGATAGGAAGGCCAAGTCTTTTTGTGATATTTTCTCATTCTCATCACCTCTAGCATTGGCGAAAAAAGTGATGATACGATGGAGTATCCAAAGAGGTAGGTTTTTATGTATTTGGCTAATGAGGTTTTCAGGTCGTGTTTGGTTTTAATATAAATTTTTGACCAAAATTTGAAATAGATGACATCAAAAGCGAAGATAATGAAAGAGATATTTTCTCCGACTTGAAGATTAAAAAGGGAGGAAAGTTGTTCAAACGTAATAAAGTAGGGATCACCAAAAGCTTGAAAAACTAACCTGAATTAACCAACTTTCGATTCTGCTTTGCAACTGATTTGTACCGTGCACATGAACTCTCTAACCACTTCTTCATATCCAAGTTCATCCCGGAAGAGAAACTCGATCCAGCCTAAGTTTGACAGGAATGCACAAATTTCTTCATTAAGCCCAAACGTCTCTAGTAGGAAAGTTAAAGGAATTTTGTTAGGGAGAATAGTTTTGGAGGAATTTGCTTTGTAACGTTCCTTTTCCTCTTTGGTAAAGCCCTTCATGATATAAAGTGCTGGAGGAGCAGAGGGTTGAGCATTGACCTTGCCTTTTTCTACTCTGGAAATTTTCTTGGGAGCCATTGGAGAAGATTTGAGAGATTTAAGAATTTGAAAATTTTGGAAGAGAGAAATGACTAGGATTAGATGAAGTGAGGATAATTATTGTTTTGGAGGTATTTATAGCCATTTGAAGACTCTGTAAAAGGCTAGAAATGGATTTATGAAGAGATATAAACGGTTGGCAGTCAAATCACTTAATGGTTTGGCAGTTATTCAAATTTGCGTTCTCAAATTCATGAATCATGATCGCTATTTTTGAAAAATGTGAGTAACAGATAAAAATTCCTAGGGAATACGTGCTTTCAATGGTAAAAAATTTGAAATCTTGACCAAATTCGCGGTGGAGAGTGATTGTCACAACTGCGAATTAACGTTTGTAAACCGGTTGACATGGACTATTAATTCATGACCGTGAACAATGGATGGCAACTGCGAATAACAAGGCATCAAGGATAAGAAGAAGAATTAAGTTTTTGAAAAATTCAAAGTTGTGATCCACTTGTTGATGCTTAAATTATTGCAATATGTCATAGAAAAGCACAATTCCAATTAAAATTAAGACATCTTAAAAGATCAAGTATCAAAAACAATCAACACATAAGATCAAAATTTTCACTTTAGGGGGCTTCCATCAAACATTCTCAATTCTCTTAATAAAGTTCAATCTTTCTTCATTAAGAGGTTTAGCGAAAATATCTGTAAGTTGATGATTTATGTCAATAAATTCTAACACAACATCACCCTTTTGGACATGATCTCTAAGAAAATAGTGTCTAATGTCTATGTGTTTACTCCTAGAGTGTTGGATGAGATTCTTAGAGAGATTGATAGCACTAGTGTTATCACATTTAATGAGAATATGATCAATCACTTTGCCAAAATCATCTTTTAATTATTGTTTCATCCAAAGGACTTGGGTGCAACAATAACTTGCAGCTACACACTCGGCTTCCGTGATAGATAAGGCAATTGAAACTTGCTTTTTGCTAAACCAAGATACTAGACATTCTTCTATAAATTGGCAAGTTCTAGAAGTTGTCTTTCTATTTAAAAAACTACCTGCATAATCCGCATCTGAATAACCTATGAGACTAAAAGATGAGGCCCTAGGATACCATAAACTTAAGTTTAATGTGTCATGCAAATATTTGAAAATTCTTTTAACAACATTTAAATGTGATTCTTTAGGAGAGGATTGGAACCTAGCACACATGTATACACTAAACATAATATCAGGCTTAGAAGCAGTTAGATAAAGTAGAGATCTGATCAGATATCTATTTTCATCTACCATCTTACCTGATTCATCTTTGTCCAACTTAATGGTACCACTCATGGGGGTTTTTGCTACTTTGCAACTATTCATGCCAAACTTCTTGAGTATCTCCTTTTTGTATTTGGCTTGGTTGATGAAGATCCCTTCTTTGGTTTGCTTTGATTTGTAGATTAAGAAAGAATTCGAGCTCTCCCATCATGCTTATTTCGAATTCCCTACTCATACACTTAGTAAAATCTTCACAAAAAGATTTATTAGTAGCACCAAAAATGATATCATCAACATAAATTTGTACAATAAGTATATCATGCTTGTGCCTTTTAACAAAAAATGTAGTGTCCATCTTTCCTTTTTCAAAAGAAATGAACTAAGCCTTTCATACCAAGCTCTTGGAGCTTGTTTCAATTCATATAAGGCTCTATTCAATTTAAAAACAGGATTAGGAAAATTATGAGACTTAAAACTAGGAGGTTGTTTAACATAAACTTCCTCCTTAATTACTCCTTTTAAAAATGCACTTTTTACATCCATTTGAAAGAGTTTAAAATTCATATGGCATACAAAGGTTAAAAGAATCCTAATAGCCTCTAATCTTGCTACGAGAGTAAATGTTTCATCATAATCTATGCATTCCTCTTGGTTGTAACCCTTAGCAACCAATCTAGCTTTATTCCTAGTGATGAAATCTTGCTCATCTAGCTTATTCCTAAATACTCATTTGCAACCTACAATTGGGTGTTCTTTAGACCTAGGGACAAGTTCCTATACCTTGTTTCTGTCAAATTGGTTGAGTTCCTCTTGCATAGCAATCACCCAACTTTCATTATCAAGAGCCTCATCAATGGATTTTGGCTCAAGTTGAGAAACAGAACCAAGATTATTATCTAAAAGATTAAGTTGAGATCTAGTACTTACACCCTTAGAGGTATCACTAATAATCAAATCTTTGGGGTGATTCTTAGAGAATCTCCAATCATTGGGCAGATCTTGACTTGCTCAACTTCTTGTTGATGTTGTGGTTCCTCATCTACTCTTAATGATTCACCTTCTTTCTTATGTTTATCCTATTTTCTTGTAATGTCTTTCAACTTTAATTTTTCAATGTCACCTATAAGATCATCAATAAAAATACTTTTCACAAGATCTAGTTTACTAGATTCATCAAAAATAATATTCATAGACTCTTCAACTACCATAAAACTCTTATTAAAGACTCTATAAGCCTTGCTAGAGGTGAAATAACCTAAGAATATATCTTCATTGGTCTTAGCATCAAATTCCCCAAGATTATCCTTGGTATTCAATAGATAACACTTACATCCAAATACTCTTAGGTATGATATCTTAGGTTTTCTACCATTCTATAGATCATAAGATGTTTTATTGATAATGAGTCTTTTAAAAACTCTATTTGCAATATAACATGAAGTATTAATGGCTTCGGCCAAAAGTAATTCCGTAAAGAATACTCATTGAGCATGGTTCTAGTCATTTCTACTAGTGTTCTATTTTTTCTCTCTATAACACCATTTTGTTATGGTGTTCTAGGAGTTAAAAAGTTGTGAAAAATTTCATTCTCCAAACAATAAGTTTCAAAAGACTTATTTTGAAATTCTTTTCCATGGTCACTTTGTATAGAAGAAATGAAGTAACTCTTTTCATTTTGAATTCTTTTTGCAAAGCTTTTGAAAGTATCCAAAATATCATTCTTATGAGCTAGAAAAGACACCCAAGTAAACCTAGAATAATCATTAACTAGGACTAGTGCATAATATTTTTCACCTAAGCTAGCATTTCTAGTAGGTCCATTTAAGTCCATATAAATTAGTTGAAGGGGTCTGGATGAACTTACAACATTTTTAGCTTTGTAGGAGGCTTGATGTTGCTTTCCCATTTGGCAAAGACCATATGTCTTGTCTTTAGTGAAACTTAGCTTGGGAAGGCCTTCCACTGGCTTTCCTTTTGATAGGCTTTATAGTAGATCCATGCTTGCATATCCAAGCCTTTTATGTCATAACCAATTCTTATTACTAAAAGATATAACACACTTGAAAGATTGATTAGCCAAATTGTCTAAGTCAATTGAGTAGGTATTGTGTTTCCTTTCACCCTTGAAAATGACCTCATCATCCACTAATGTGGTGACTCAACATTCTCTAGGATTAAAGGTGACTTTATTATCTTTGTCACACAATTGACTTACACTCAACAAATTATATTATAAGTCATTAACTTAACATTATCAATCAAAGAATAACCATTCTTACCAATGGTTCCAATGTCAATTACCTTACCCTTGGCATTATTACCAAATGTGACATTTCCACCTTCTTTTTCTTTCAATGCCATGAATAGTTTCTTATTGCCCGTCATATACTTAGAGCATCCATTATCCACATGCCAATTGCTTGATTTATTGGTGGCTGCCACAAATCCCTACACAATATAAGAAAATCATTTTTTCTTATGTACCCAAGCATACTTGGGTCCTAGGAGGTTAGGAGTTGAAAGATCCTCTAATTTGAGGTGAGCCTTCCTAACATAACAATGAATATTAATGTGTCCATATTTCATGCAATAATGACATTGGAGTTTAGACTTGTGAGTCTTTCTCTTATGCATAAACTTAGTATAAGTAGGAGGCATTCTCATACTTTGGTTATGTAAGTGCATGCAAGTACATGAGTGATGAGGAGTAGTAGAGAATTGTTTATCTTTATGTGTGTGAGCATGCTTCTTGTTATACATGTAAGCATGATTGGCCTTTATTGAAGTAGGCCTTGAGCCATTTTATGTTTTCCTTTTGGCTTTAGGCATTGGGAATTTAGTGCTTAGAGCACTTTTCTTCCTCATGACCTCAACACTTGAGGTTTGAGGTTTTAATGCTTTAATGAATGTAGTAGGTGATGATGTGGATGAGGAGGCTCCATTGAAACATAAACCATGTCTAATTAAAGGTGGCCTTTATCATTAGGGTATCCAAGACTTCCTTTCCCTTATGAAATTTAGAGATTGAGCTTCTAAGCTCAATGACTTTTCCTTTTAGGGAGTCATTATCTTTTCTCAAAGAAACTAAAGACATTGATGTCTTGGAAAGATTTTCCATAGATTTTTTGAGCTCATCATTTGAAGCTCTTAATTGTCTTACAAGATCATTGAAAGATTTATAATCATCCTTCAATTTTAAGCATTTTTCTTTTAAGACTTCATTTGTGACTTGTATTTGTCACATTTCATAATAAAAGCCTTTAAAAGCTCTTCAACTACCTCATCTAAGTCATCATAATTTGAATGAGAGTGAGATGAAGTACTTATCTTATTTGGAGAGTCCTTTTGAGCCATGAAGCAAATGTTGGCAATCTCTCCATCCTCATCATCTTCACTTGGGCTATCATCCCAAGTGGTTGTTAAGCTTTTCTTCTTTTCCTTGTCCCCTTTCTTCATCTTCTTTAGCTTGGGATAATCATATTTGATATGGCCTTGTTGGCCACACTCATAACAAGTGACTTCATTTGATCTCTCTCTAGGATTAGGAGTTATTTTTTTGAAGTTTCTTCTTTCTTTTCTGCTTCTAATGAGCTCCTTAGTCCTTCTTGAGAGCATTGCTAGCTCTTCTTCTTCTTTGTCACTATCTTCTTCACTTGAGGTAGTTTCCACTTCCTTCTCTTTGGTTGAAGATTTAAGTGCCAAGGTTTTCCTTTTAAGTTTTTCTAATTTTTCTCCTTGGCCCCTCAATTTCTTCATTTCCTCATCCTTTTTTTAAGGTTAACTCATGAGTTAAGACTTTGCCTATTAAAAAATCCATAAGAACCTTCCCAATATCTGAATTGGACTCTTGAATACTGCATACTCTTACACTAAATTTATCTCATAGAAGAATTTTAAGGATTTTATTATTTACCTCATAGTTGGTAACAGTTCTTCTAAATTTTGTCATATTTGTGACAATAGAAAGAAGTCTATTTGTCATTTCGGTGATGCTTTCATGGTCTTTCATCATGAAGAGCTCCTATTCTATCACATACATTTTCAACCTACTTGATTTCATAAGTGTTGTGCCCTCATGATAGTTTTCTAGAGTCTTCCATATGACATGAGCTGTTTTGCAGTGTTGTACTCTTCCAATCTCTTCCCTTGAGAAAGAGTTTAGAAGAATTTCCATGGCTCTCTTATTCTTGTCATTTGACCTTCTAGGGGCTTCAACTCATTCTTCTCTTAGAATGAGTTCTTCATTTCTATCCACTACTTTGGTGGTTGGCTTCCATTTTTTGACTACAACATCTCAAAGATCCACGACATCTGTATCAAGATAAATCTCCATCTTATACTTTCAATGAGTATAGTTGGATCCATCAAAGTAAGGCTTGAGGTATGAATGGATTCCCTCTTGTGCCATGATCTTTGCTCACCCAATTAAGGTTTGTTTGTGAAACTTGGCTCTGATACCACTTGTTGGCCTAGGGTACCAAGAAAGGGGGTTGAATTGGTGTTCAATTAAAAAATAAAATGAGGGATAAAGTGTTTAAGAAGTTGAGTAGAAGAAGAGAATAATAGACACAAAAGTTTATAGTGGTTCGGGTGTTAACCAACCCTACATCCACTCTCCAATTTTCTACAATTAGGTATTTCACACAACTCAAAACGTGTTTCCAAGCTCATACCAAACTTTTTCAACTTGTGTTTTCTAGGCTCACACAAAAACCTCTTACAAGTGTTTTCAAGGCTCATATTAAAACCTCTTACAAGTGTTTTCAAGGCTCACACTAAAACCTCTTATAAGTGTTTTCAAGGCTCACACTAAAACCTCTTACAATGGTGTTTATTGCTCACACTAAATAATTACTAAAGGATAAATGAGAATTGAAAGAATGAGTAGCAAATTAATAAGAGTATGGTTACAAATTAATGAATTCTCTTGCATTTACATTTGTTTGGTGGAGTATTTATACCTTATATCCACCAAAGAGACGTTGGACTAAAACTATCAACAAATCTCCAAGATGTGCTAGGTAGATTCAACATTAATGAGGGTCGCAGTCGCGACTTAAGCGTGACACACACTGCGAATTCTTATATGACTAAGGTTTTGCCAACTTTGAATGTGTCGCAGAAGTGAAGTTGTCCACGAATTCCTCTGCCCTAGCTTCATCTTTCCTTGTGACTGATTTATGGTCGTGATTTACAATACACTCACCGCGAATTTGGATGAACTTTGTATTATTGGAGATTTTGAAATCCATCCAACTTCCAATGGAAAATCCAGCTTAAAATTTGCAAAACAACAGTTAATGAGGGTATTAGAATTGATCAATCTCTATTGTCAAGATCAAAAGAGGTCCAAGACTTAGGTTTAACCAACCTAGTCCAACAATATCAGAGTGGCGCTGGTTGCTACACAAGTATAAGGAAATAGAGTTGTGTCTTCACTAACAACTATGGTTTTTGGCGTAGTGGTAAACAGAGGCTTAAAGGGCCAAGTCCAACATCCTTCCGCTGGTGTGCATTCGAAACGTGGTGTTGGCTGCTACGCAAATATAAGAAAATAGAGTTGCGCCTTTGCTAACAACTATGACTTTTGGCGTAGTGGTAAGCGCTTGATCCTAACAATAGTCATTCAAAAATAAAGAATTCAAACACATCACAATGTATACCTAAGTCATTTTCATTCACAATTTTTTTTTTTTTGAAAAAATTTTCATTCATAAAGTTGATAATATATCAAACTTAAAATAGTATGCACAATATACAAAAGCATAATATATTATTAATCACAATAATTACTGCATTTATAGTTCATTCATCCTCCAATACAGTTAGATTCGTGGATTTTTTTTTTAATATTCTATTTAAGACAAATGTAGTTAACACATATTTTTCTTAAATGTTGCATGAGAATTTTTTTAATATGAAAAGAAATTAATGACAACATTTTTGAAAACTAGATAAGTCTATGAATTGATCAACTGACTAATTTTTAGATTGATCGATTCGAGTAGTCTAATTCAATTGATTCAATAATAATGAAAATTAAATTTCTCTAAAAATTAGAAAAATATATTCATAATATTTAAGAATACAAATTAATTTTAAAAATTAGTTCAAAATCAATCAAACTATCAGTAATCTGATTCTCAATTTAATCAGTCTAAGCAGCCGATCTAATCCAATTTTTCAAAATATTGAGTAATAAGGGTGATAAAAAAAAGTATGAAATGAAATGAAATGTAAATAAAAGTTTAACTTCATTTTATTTGAAAGTTTTTTAATATAAGATTAATCGGCGTGAACTAACTAAAATATATCCATTTTACTTTTTAGCTCTTGATTTAGAGCTAAGAAATGAATATTTAAAGGTTAATAGACATAGATATTTAACCTTCATTAACTTTCATTTACATGACCAAAAAAGTCATGAATAACATTAATTTATTAAATTTCATTTACATTCTAATATTTAAACTCCTCTAACTTATTCTTATACACAACCTTGGTTTAAACCCAACTTTAAATGAAATATGACAACCAGTATTTTTAGAATCAGACCAATCCGATTGGTTAGATCAATAAAATTGAAAACTAATAGGTGGTTTGGTTCAGTTCAGTGTAAAAAATCGATCAGCTAAAAAAGGTCAAATTCGAAAAAATCGATCAAATCTGAAAAATTGTCCAAAATAAAAAAAAAAATTGAATCAAACTGATTCAATATAAAATTACATCATTTTATGAAAAATTTCAAAAATTTTACAATATTTTATTCAAAATCTAAATTTTTAAAAAATAATTTTTATTATTTTATCATATTATATACTTTTCTTTTTTTATATTTTTAAGCATAAATTATATATTTTTCAAAAAATTAAAAAAAGAGTTAAATACATTAACCTCCTTGAGTTTAACCTTAATATACTATTTAGTCCTTCATTTAAAAAATTATACTAAAGTGCCCCTATGTTTAGACTCTATTGTACAACAATAGAAATTTGTTTGTTTTAGTGAGTTTTTTGTTAGTCAAATCTAAAAAAGTCAAAAATTGATTAAATATTTTATCTAAAAATAAAAATACCACATCTTCTCTATTGTGCTAAAAGGAACAATCTGTAAAATGTTTTTTTTTAAGTCTCTAATTTCAGTCTGTAAATTTCCCTCCCTAATTCCTTTCTCATCACAATTTACAACACTAAAATAATTTCTTCTCGTTCTCTCCTTAATTTCTTCCTCATTATAACATCCAAAATTATAAATTATAACACAAAAAATCTTATGCGAAATTGCTAAAATCTTGTGTAAAAACCACAAATTACACCACTAAAAAGAATATATAATTATCAAATTTGAAAATCATATAAACATATCTTTATCTAGAGAGAGAAATAAGGAGGAGAGAGAGAGATCGTTTTCGTCTGACATCGATATGTAGAAAAAAAAGCTTGAATCAAAAAACTAATAGGTGATATGTGGGGTGCAAATATATATTGATTGTTTCAATTCCATTATGCAAAATTCCACTTGAGTGCTCCTTTACTGCTGATCGAAGGATGTAAATGTCCTTTTATTGTTTACTCGTTCATTGCTGCCATAGTTCAAGTTGTTGTTGAGTCGTTGACTTCTATTATCAATTCAGTTAATCAATTGTTTTCTTTATCTTGGACAACTACCTTTTGCTTAGCTAGATTCATGGATCGATTGATTGTAGGAGTGCTATTTTATAAGGAGTAGTGGCATTGTGTCATAGTATAGCATGAGTTTGATTGTTTCTAGGTTAGCTACGATAATGTTTATTATAGGAGTGAAAATAAATCAAAACAGCTCGCAAATTACTTGAGATCAACTCGAGAAATACTCGAATTCAATTCAAGCTTGAGCTACTCGAGAAATTGAGCGAGCCAAATTCAAGTATCAAAATACTCGATTTGAGAGTCTAGCAAATCTAGTTGAGTTTAGACATATTTATATTATTACTAATCAAACTAACTCAATCTATGTCTAATTGATCTTATTTAAACTTTATCGAGTTTATTCAAATCTAAATTTAAAATTTATAAAATTTATATAAATATATATATAAATAAATGAGTCTAAATGAGTTGAGCTTGAGTATTCAAATACTTGACCGATCTTGAGTTTTAGCTTAAAAACTAAAACTCAATTGAACTTAAACTCAAACTTAACAGAGTTCAACTGAACTCGGCTTGATTACACCTCTAGTTGGCTATGTTTTTGGTTACTTTTGAATGGATTGGATTGTAGGTTGTGGGTTGTTAAAGGTGTATTTATGGTTTTTTTTTTTTCACTCTTCTCATTTCCTTCATCTTCTCTGATTAGTTGATTTATGGATTGATGATTTTTGAATTGAAAATGAGTTTTTCTTGATTTTTTTTTTCTAGATACAATTGTTTTTGGGTTTTTTGGTTAATTGATTTTAATTATTTTCTTGTTTTGATTAAAGATGAGATTGAATTATGAATTGAGTTTATTGCATAAGTTTGGTGTATTTTTTTGGTAAAACTAGAAAATTTAATGTAGAACTAAGGATATAATGGATATTTCATATTATTTTAATGGAAAAATTAATAGAAAGATGTATTTGTCTAACAAAATTAAATTATAAGGATGTTTAAATATAATTTTAAAAAATAGAGGACTAAGTAGTATAATGAAGCAAAATCGAGGGCGTAAGTCTATTCAACCATTTTTAAAAAATATCTTATTAAATTAGACTGATCGAACCGATTGAACTGACCGAACTAAAAATTGACCAATTTAGTCGCCGATCTAATTTTAAAAGCATTAATCATGACTCAAGCTGAAAATCTATGACTCGCATAACACTAAGAGAAAAAAAACACCTTAGCTTTTCACGCGTCGAAAAACACACAGGATATTTATAATCAAATTGGTTTTAAATATCATCAACATTAAACTGTATTTGGAATGTACTCAATAGAGTAGGATGCTTGAGTTTCTCCATAATAGCAAGAAATTTCTTACCATTATGTACTTCTTACCAACTTGGTATTTTTTTCATGTGAAATAACTCACTTTACAATTTTTCTTTCCTTAAGAGTTTACTTTAAATTTCAAATTCTTATTTATCCATTCGTTAGTTTGAATATATAAACATATCAATTCATAATCCTCATGTCATGTAAGATAATATGAACTCAGTCCAATCCACACAATTGAAGAGTGAGATCCATTCAAAATGACTATTTAATGAAAATTAAGATGTCAATTTCTCAACATTTAGTTTGAATTTTTTAAATAAAAATCAGACCAAGAATATTAAAACCATCGATTTATTTATTTGAGAAATTGGTCCATTAATCAGCAAATCACTTATTAATCAAAATATATATGTCAGTTTAAAAACTTAACTGAATCAAAAAATTAAAATTTTTTAAAATAAAATTAAAAACAAAACTTTAAAATTTTAAGATTGATTTTGATTGGTTTTTCAATCCGTTCAGTTTCGCATGTGATTTTGCTCATACCCGGCCGCCCAAGTAGAGGCTAGTCCATAACATTGGTCCTCCCTCCAGGTCGATCCCATAAAATCCAAACCTTCCATAGAGTCCAGTAATTAATTAGGCCAGATCCAAACAAAACCCAGCCCATCTTCATTGACCACTGCCTACGCGAACCAAGCAACTATTGTCCACCTGACCTGCAATCTCACCTCTCCAGCAAAGAAGATTCGAGCTGTAAGCAAAAATGCAAAATCCAGCACTCGTCTGCTTTTACTCTCTTCCCATGGCAACTAATTTAAAACTACTGTGTTGTTTCTTTTTCTTTGCGGTTTTTGCAGGGGACGTTGCCGTTTCGGCTGCTAGCGGCTGAATACGACGGTGATATTACATATGGGGAGGAAATTATCGATCATGAGCTCCTTGAATGCGAAAACAAAGTAAACGGTATTACTTGCTAGATGTTTTTATTCCTTTGAAATTTATTGATTTTGTGAACAACGTGAAGCTTTTTAGGTAGTTTTTGTTTAATAATTTAACGCTTAAGGTATTCAATCAGTAATTAATTAGTGTTAATCAAGTAATGCTTTTTCTTGTTTTGTTCCCAAGGAATTGAATTTTTTTTTTTTATGATATTTTTATGTTGAATAACTTGAATTTTTGTTGAAATGATATCTACTTTTAACTATAGTTCTTAAGGTAACAATCAGAATGTGTTAAATATTTAAAAGACAAACTTCGAATAGGATATAGACATCTATCCATTTCCTTTCTATTTCCAAAAGTGACCAAATGTACCTTGTTAAGAACAAAATTACAGAGTAAATGAAATTGAAATGACTAAGCAATCAATTCCGAAATGATTTCATTGTATATTCCTAAACATATAAGCTTTTATTAATTGTGGGTTGGATCAATTCGTGATAAGTATTATCGACCAAACGTACCTTGTTAAGAACAAAATTACAGAGTAAATGAAATTGAAATGACCAAGCAATCAATTCTGACATAATTTCACTTGTATATTCCTAAACATATAAGCTTTTATTAATTGTGGGTTGGATCAATTTGTGATAAGTATTATCCCTTAATTATATTCCTTTTGCAGAGAAAAACCTTTGATTTTAACTATTATTTTCATGCTTTAAATGATTTTCATAATTTTAATACTTTGGATTTATTTTGGACATTGAAACTGCACTTGAATGTTAAGTTGGAAGCATCAAAGTTGCTGGTGTACTCTTGAAAGTGATCAAGCCATTTGGAATTCAAATGAATTTTTGGGTTCACAATTAATCTTTTGACAGTAATTAGCTGGGTTTTAGGTTGCTTACATATCCATTTGATGGAATTAAGTCCATTTTAGTTCTAGCCATAAGTGGCTTGATTGATTTTAGGATTTAATGAATTTAAGAGTCAAACTTTTTATTAAGTCCATTTGATTTATTTTTTTATTTTAAATTTTCGCTTTATTTTTATTTTAATTTTTGCACTGTAAGTCAGACTTTTATGGATTTATGACTTGGAGAATTATTATTCCATACATCCATTAAATTTTTATTTAAGCTTAAACTTGAATTGATTTAAAAAATTTTCATATTAATCTTTTAGACGTTTAATTTCTAAAAATCTATTTTTCTTTGGTTAAGTTGATTTATATGAATTTGAAACTCCCTTTAATACATTATTATTGGATCAAACTTAGGCACATTTAATTTATTTATTAATTTGACCATGTTAACTGATTTAATTAACTCTTTAAAGGTTTATTTATTTTAACCCATTTAGAGTCAAAGTTGAGAGTCAAGGAAGCTCTAAAACTTAATTTGGGGAATTAGTTAGATATAATGTTAGAAATCTCATTGTATTTTAATTGAAGTCAAAGACTTTATCAATTAGAGGGCTAAAATTTACTCCGTCTGCTTAATATGTTTTTCTTACCGGCCAAACAAAAGATATTTTTAGATAATTTTGAGATTTAACTTCTGGCATCAAAAGATGATGCTTTTTTTTTTTGGGTGTTGAATTTATGTCTTGAGCATACCAATAAAGTCAACCATGATTTGGTAGCACTAAGACCTTAAGTATGTTAGTTTAGGGTCTTTAAATTTCAATTTGAGAGGACCATTTTGTCAAGAAAGAAATTGAGTTGTATTTCAACTTGGTACTTCTGATGCTATGAGGGCTCTAACTGCTGCTCAAATAGTGTAAGTAGCATGGTTCATTTTCTATTTTATTTTGATGTGTAATTTCAATCCTATGTGGTAACATGAAAAACCTCCGAGTATGTAGCATCAGCGACTCAAGTATTGTTCCTCAGTTTCGTCCGTTTTCTTACAATCCTATAAGTAAGAGCACATGTGTGATTTCATGATGTCCTGAGGAGCACCTTCTTTTGCATTTATTTGAGAATAGATTTAAATATTTGTTCATTTGGAAGAAATCTTTGGCGCACTTCTAGATATAAACAAATATCTTGTTTGGTCTGTTTTTAGGCTGCAAATAAGGGGTTCGAACTGATTATTGGATTTTTCTATGGCCACTTTCTTCAAACTAGTAGAGTGGACTTTGAATTGAAAAGGATGAATAAACAAAAATCCTCAAGCAGTTTAACATTCATGTCATGATGTGTACTTCAGACCCTTCATCCATAGAATTTTATTATTAAGCAAAGGCCATGGATACTGTGAAGGCATGTTATATGGTAGGTCTGTTTGTCAATTCAACAAATTCCAATTCAGACGTTGTATCAGCATTATCTATTCCAGTCATTGCAAATGGAGATGTCTTTTATTATGTTGACTTTGAACGAATTAAAGCTTCAACCGGTGACAAAATATGATATTTTCCAATTTGTTCTCCTTT
The DNA here is from genome assembly GCA_949677035.1 of Omphalea diandra. NCBI lineage: Eukaryota > Viridiplantae > Streptophyta > Magnoliopsida > Malpighiales > Euphorbiaceae > Omphalea > Omphalea diandra. The sequence continues at coordinate 21,696 of CATIWR010034347.1, forward strand.
GCTGTTGAAGCATGTAACGTTGCTCATCAGATGTTTACTGCGCTTGCTTTTGATCAATTTGCTAGTTTATGACTCTTAATTATTAGATTGTTGCGTGTATGTTTCAGTACAATACGAGCTGAATCTTGATGGTCTGATGTTTTATCAGAATTGGAATTTACTAATGAGTTGCGTCATATGGTCAGTGGAGTTTGTGCTTTGCAAGGGTCAAATATTGGCTTCAATACTTTTTTTTTTTGTTATAAAAGGAAAAAAACAATGAACTACCTACTCAAATAAATATCAAATGCATCTGCAGAAAGTAGAGGCCCCAAAAACTCAGGAGGTTGTTCCCAATGAGCCTGTCCCTGCGGCAGTTTGTGACCTAGCTTGGATATGTGATTAGCACACTGGTTTCAATACTTTGGTTCCAATTATATATCATGAAAAAGGACGCATATCATGTCTACTTGATAGCATGGGACCTGAAGCTATGATGGGAAGAGATGACGGGGAGGAAAAGAGCAGAAGGAAGAAAATGTCTACTTCATTTGAGTTGGAAGGAAATGGATGGAGAAAAATAAAAGTCCCTTAACTGAGCACACTTTTTCAGGCCTTAATGAATAAGTTTGCTTTTAGAAGGTATTCTTGAAGAAAGTAGGCTGAATTATTGAGTCTTAGAGGATAGTTTCAGATTCAGTCATCTCCATGGTTGAGAAAGGGGAAAAAAGAAAAGGATAATAATAAAGATGTAAGAAGCTTAACAGTAGGATAATATGAAGAAACTTGTAGACACCAAAACTGTAACAGAATTTTAAAGGCTGTAAATTCTCAATAGTGGTAGAAAGACTGGAACCCTTTATCTGCCACTTCTGAAAATATTCTGAACGAAGATAAATAGTACAAAGGGATAAAGCAATATATGTGTTGCATCACATAGTACATGCATATGGTGAATTCTATAATAGTACATAAGCATTTGTGACGGTAAAAGCACAAGGGGAAGATGTTAAGTTTTTAACATGCGCGAGTCTATTAATGGTGAAGAATAGAATAAATAATGACAATTATCAATAAACTTATATAAATGTGTAAGTATATATATATATATATTCAACTTATATGATTTATAAAGCAAATCAATTTGTTAATTTAAATATTAAACTTATCAATTTTTTTTAATTATTTAATGGTTTATTCAAGTAAAATATGTAATGACAAGTATCAATAATTTTATTTGTTTATTATAATTTTTTCTCATTTTTTAATTGAAAGACTAAATAAAATATTTTAACTAATTGTTATTAACAGTTGATATAAAATAAAAATTTATACTAACTAAACTAATCAATTTATTGAAAGTGAACTTGTCAATTTCAATTAGTATATAAATATAACAATATATACAATTTAATTTTTATTCATTTTAAAAAATAATACACTTCAATTTTTTTGGTGATATAAAAAAATTGACAATTAAAAGCAAAAAATATCGAATACCTAAATTGTATCTAATCAAATTGAACCGTATCAAAAGAATCGAAGAATTGAATTGAATTGCTCCAATTTTGAGTAGTAATTGAACTAACTTATCCTAAAAATTTAAGACAGTACCGATTCCTCTAAAATGTATTTTTCAAAGATTGGCAATAGTTTAAGAGAATTTTAAATTTTTGAGTTGCCCAATCTCTTATAGAGGTGTAAATGAACTGAAACAACTTGTATACTATTTAAGATCGATTTGAAAAATATTCAAAATCAACTTAAGATTAATTAAGCCGAGTTCGAGCTCGAGTTACTCAAATAATCGAACTGATCAAATTCGAATATCAAAATATTCAGCTTGAGAGACTTGTGAGTCTAATCAAGTTTAAGCATATTTATAATATTACTCAATTGAGTTTAATTGATTCATCCCTAATTGAGGTTATTTGAATTAAAATTTCAATTTATATGATTTACAAAAAAAATTATATAAATAAATAAACTTAATCGAGTTGAGATCTAGTATTTGAGTCGTCGATCAAGTTTGAACTCGAGCTTAAAAATTAAAACTTGATCGAGTATTCGAGTAGTTGATCAAGTTTTAAATTTTAAAGTCGAGTTTGAGTTTCAGTCTAACATGGTTCAACTCAATGTTGCTCGATTACACTACTAATTCTGTGCTCACCCCTACATAATATATAAAGATTTACAAATAAATTCCATAAGAATCATAGAATTCATCTATACCAACACTCTTAAGAATCATAGAATCTTTTTTAGTTCTTCAAAATTAAAACAAAAAATGAAACATACTTTTTAAAATTTTCTTTATAAAAAACAATATAGTAATTAAAGAATTATAGCAATTAATTAATTAAATACATTTATATGAAAGTAATAACCAACAAATTATTTTGATGCATTTAAATCTCTCTCTCTCTCTCTCTCTCTACATATATATATATATATATATATATAATAATTTTAATAAATTAATATTTTAAATAATTTATTAGTTCTACTATCAAATAATAAATTAAATATTTTAGATTAAAATAAAATATTTAAACATTAAATAAAACTTTGCAAGGTTAGATAATGACAAACAAGATGGAATTATAATGTAAATAAAAAAAATTCTTTGTGCAACAAGTTAATTAAAAAAGAATAAATTATTTATATAAAATTACTGTTATGGCCATAACTATCCATATTTAACTATTACTTTATCCTTTTTTAATTGAATATAAATCCATTTTTAACTATTATTTTATTTTTTTAATTAAATATAAATTATACGTAATTGGATGTATACACTCTATATAACATACACTTTTTAAAATAAGAATGAGTGTATAACTAATTATAGTTTATGAATTGTTCTATTAAAATTAAAATTTTTTATAGTCTAAAAGATAATATAAAATTTTAATTATTTTGGTGAAATATCATACAAACAACATGTGCAATCCTTGAAGCAAAAAGGTATTGGAGTTAGCCATCAGTGGCGAATCCAAAAAAAATTGGTTAATGGAGGCAATTCACATATGAAATAAAATTACATATTTAAACTCATAAAAATACACATGTATATAAAGTCTAAAATCAAATATTCATATTTTTTTTTTGCAAATATTACATTTTTTCTAGACGTAGTTTCATATGATATCGTTGTATGATTTTTTTTCATTGTTTATGCTATTTAACACATCTTTCACTATATAAGTATTCATTCATGTATCTACTTCTGAACTTAATTTTGATTTTGCCATTTGCAGTTATAAGTGTGGAAAGCATATTCACATTGAAACTCGCAAAAATACACATGTATATAGAGTTTAAAAATCAAATGTTCGTATTTTTTTAAGTATTACAATTGTTCTGACATGGTTTCATATTCTAATAACATTGCATGATTTTTTTCATTATCTATGCTATCTAATACATCTTTTATTGTATAGGTATTCATTGATGTATCTACTTCTAAACTTAGTTTTGATTTTATCAGTTGCAGTTGTAAGTGTGGAAAAGAGAATTTCTTAGCTATGAACATCATAAAGATTTGGCTACATAATCGTATAAAAATATGAAACCAATATGCGTTCTTGCATTTACTAATTTTTCAGCCAAATCACCAGTCTTGTTTATTTTTGAACATCTACTATTTAAGAGCGCATCAAGTATATATATAGTTGGCAAAAAAAAAAAAAAAAGAAGAAGAAGATGTTGTGCAATAGAGAAAAAAAAGAAATCTTTACTATTTGTGGATAATAGAAAGTGAGCAACTATTGAACCCCTTATAAAAGTAAAAATTCAGTTTTATTTTATTTGAATTAAAAAATAACGTAGTTTTGAGCTTGACTTTTAATTTATGGCTTGAGACTTTTAAAGTGGGCAACAATCACATTTTTTTATTGGTTAGGGGCAACATTCATTGAGTTAAAATAAGAAGGGGGACAATAGTAATTACAAATAAATAAATATACTAATATATAACCAATTATAAAAGGACAAGTGAGGGCAACTGCCCCCACTTGCCCTTATGTACATCTATCACTGTTAGCCATCTCTCATTTCTGTATTCATAAATATGGAGCAAGAGTACCTCAAACCAAAACAGTTACAAAACATAAGATCGATTCAAGCTAAAAGACCACGATCATAAACTAATCCTAAGTATTCCGAGCAAGAGTTTGATAAAAGATTTCTTAATAAATAAAAAGGTTGACTTACTATCTTGAGAAGATATTTACTGAGATCATGCTACAATCTAAGAAACAAATACTATAAAATTCTTGCCCAATATATAACGATCATCCTTGTATATATATGACTAAAAGTGGACCATTGGGATCCTTCTAGCTGATTCTATTAGTTTCAATAAGAGTCTTAGTCTTTTTATCTTCATTTCTACATAATTATCAATTGGAGCAATGAATATAGACTGAAACACTCCAGAGCCACCATTTGCTAGAACTTACAAGTAGCATTATCCTACATCAAAAGCATTGATGGACTAAATTTTCTAGAATCTAGGGCTCCTTAATGCCACCGTCACTGGTGACTAAGGCGAAACAACCCCTACCACTAACCCCAGCAGCAATACCCAGGCTACCTATGCCGCTAGGCCAAGGCCCCTCGAACTCAACACTAGTAACGCCTTTATAGTAGTAGTACCAAACCCTACCTAACAACATTACATGAATTGTAGTTCAAGAGCCCATCGTAACGACAGTCCCTTTAACTTAGAAATGATTCCAGGACAAACTTCAAAACTTAGTATGTTTTTTTTCAATGATGAATGAATTTAAAACAAGTATTGTATGACATCTTTTGCAGGTATGATCATGAAGGCAAAGTGAGTAACCAAGAAAATGAGGTTGAGCAACAGTGAAAATGGAAGGAAAAGGGCAAAGCAATGTTAGTGGAGGAAGCAAACAAATAATGAGAGGCTGATCGGATATCCACACCGTGAATGAAAAGAGCGAGTGAAGGAAATGTTTAAGGTAATGAACCACTAAGCAAGAGGAACAAAGAGCCCACCATAGAAGAACATGTCAAGAAGCAAGACATAAAGAAATATATGGAATAAGCCATACAAGAACTCAAATGGAAAGAGCAAAGCAAGGACTTTGGGTGTAAAATCAAAGCCCTCTGGCACCGAGCATCCTTGCCCAGGCTATGCTAAAAAAATTTGAAATGTTGAACATTGAATCATATCAAGGAAAATTGGACCTTAAAGCATACCTCTCCATATTTAGAGACACAATAAACTTACAAATATACTATGATGATGTTTTATATAGATTATTTCCCATGACCTTGCAAGGAGTAGTATAGGAGTGGTATCGAAGCTTGGCTAAAGGTTCAGTTGACAATTTTCAATAGTTGGTCAGCCTCTTCAGTGTTAGATTCATCAACTATCTAAAGGAAAAAAAAAATATATCTACTAATTTATATAGGGTAGTCAGGAAAGAGAGTGAATCAATCCGAGGAGAAATTAATCATTTCAATGAAGCAACGATCCATATAGATCACTTAAACCAGTAGATAGTTGATGTTTGAGCAAATAGTGCGGGTACTTAGTTCGATTTAGCCTTTAAAAATAAGAGAGTTGGTTTGGTCGTGATAATCTATAAGACGAGCAAATTCAGAAGGACCCCGATCCTTGATCGGGAGTCTACTTCGATGGTTAAGTTAGTTAGGTTTAGTTGAGAGCAAAGTGTAAAAACTCTAGAGAGTATGAAAGATACTTAAGGTCCTTTATATAGGGATGGATTTGCCACTATTGAAGGGAGTTGGTAGTTACTATTTGGCTAGGCTTATGTGGCTTTCTAGTAAGCCGAGCATTCTGTTGTAGTTGAGCCACACTGGTCAGTTGGCCTCTTACTAATGGGTCGAGTTGATTTTGTAAGTTGGAGTATTAGGCTAAGCTGGGCCTTATATGGTAATGGGCCTAGCCCATTTGCTAGCTGGATAGTATCAGTAGTCATTAATATGATGAAGAAAAAAATTATGGATCAAGTACATTGTTTGAATCCTTGCATATATAACCACCTAACTCATATGGGGATCTTACTGACAATTAGACTATATATGAGCCTTGATGAGTTATGAAAGTCTCAAAGAGTAAGAACGCAATGAAGTAGTCACAACATAAGAAAATATACCCTAAACTAATAGAAAATAGGAAGGAAAAGAGGTACCAAGTGAACATAAACACAAAAAAATGAGCATTAACTCTCCTAAGTGCTCCCAAAAAGAAAATTTTACTTTAGATCCACCGAAAGGTGAGAAAGTACTATAGTCGCTCAGGTTAAGTATAAAGTATACCGATACTAAGGATAAAAGAAAGTACTATAAATTTCATAAAGACAATGACCATGATATGAAAAACTATAAACACTTAAAAGATGAGATAGAAAAGCTAGTTCAAAGAGGAACACTATATAAGTTCACCAAATGAGAGAAAGAGTTGAAGACCAAAGGGGCAAGTAAAAGGAGAATAAAAGGTAACCATGCAAAAATAGTAAGGATAATAAATGTGCTAGTCAAAGGATCAACTTTCAGAGACAATATAACTAAAAGGATGAAACATTCTAAAAAGGTGTTCATTGCCTCAACTATACCCGAAGAAAAATTCAAAAGCATTACTTTCACAAGTGAGGATGAAGTCCATGTCAGAACCCCATATGTTGATGTCCCAGTCATTAAAGGGATCATTAATAAATACCTAATCAAAAGGATGCTCATTAACACTGGAAGCTTGGTTAACTCGATCACCCTTAACCTATCAAATAAAAAACATACTGAGCACTAAGTATGTTCACAACTATTCCAAACACGATATTAACCATTTAAGTAGGTTTAGGTGTCAAACAGATAATAATAAAAGCATCCTTCAGTCTCACTTTAGAATTAGGAGACGAAGAAGAAGTGATAATAATTAAAGCCACCTCTATGGCGGTTGACATGTAAATCGTCTATAATGTAATCTTAAGCAGACCGTTATTATGCAAGACATGTGCCTACCTGTGCTTAACATGAAGATCTTAACTTCTATAGGGATAGCTACAGTAAAGGAAGGCTTACACACATAGCTTTAAAGACGTGACATAGGTGCCATTATTGATCCATAGGGAACACTAGAGAAAGATGATCGACCGAAGCCTACTGACCAAACAAGTGAAGTAGGAATATCAATAAAAACCTAAAGATCAAAGCTGATATGTCAAGAAAACTTAAAGAGGACCTGTACAAAACCTTATAAAGGCACTTGATGACACCATAGGTATCAACCCTAATATCATGACCTATAAATTAAATATTAATAAAAATGCCTAACCTCTCAAGCATATAAAAAAAAAAATGATGCCCCTATAAAAAAATAGCTACAATGGCTAAGGAAATAGAAAGGTTGTTAAAAATTAAAGCTATATAAAAAGTCTAATACCTAGAATGGCTCCCAAATGTTATCCTATTGAAAAAGGCAAACAAAAAAGAAGGATTTACATGGATTTCACAAACTTAAATGATGCAACTCCTAAAGAAAATTACCCTTTGCCTATTATCCATCAGCGGTTGGATGTAACCGCCTAACACAAAAGACGTGGCATATTAAATATCGCCAATAGGTACCACAAAATAAGGATGGACAAATAAGATGAGGAAAAAACTAGTTTCATCATAAATAAAGGGTCCACTTCTGTGATCAAGTCATGTCGTTCAGACTTAAGAACGTTGGTGCAACATACTAGAGGCTAGTCAATAAAATATTCAAATAATAACTAGGAAGAACAATTGAATCATACATTGATGATATCATTGTAAAGAGTAAGGAGGAAGCCAATGATTAGATAGATTTAAATGAGGTATTGAAAATTTTTTATGAAATACAAAACCAAACTCAATTCAGAAAAAATACATATTCAACATCATAGCAGGAAAGTTCCTAGCCTTTCTCATTCATAGGAAATGTTTAAAAGCAAATCTAAAGAAAATATAGGTTATCCTAGATATGAGACCCACCTAGAACCACTAATAAAGTTCAATAACTAAATAGGTGAATAAATGGCCTAGAAAGATTCATCTCATCTTCAACTAAGAGGTGTTTGCCACTTTATAAAATACAAAAAGAGACAAAAAAAAAAAATCAATTAGGACATAGAATGTTAATAAGCATTTTAAGAAACAAAGACTTTTCTCATACACCGCCCCTTATTAAGCAAATTTGAGCTAGTGAAGGAGTTGTACTTATACATAACTAACACTAAGGGAAATATAACTATCATACTAATTAGAGAAGAAAAAGTTGAGCAATACCCAATCTTATATATCAGCAAAGCTTTAAAAGGAGCTAAAATTCAAAACTTAAGGATCTAGAAGCTTTCCTTGGTAATATTACAATCACTATCAAATTTAGACCATATTTTGAGGCATACATAGTCATAGTATAAATAAACTAGCCATTTAGAAAATGCCTCTATCGCATAGAGCTATTAGTATGCATGACAAAATGGTCAATCCAGTTTAGTAAATTGAACATTAGGTATGCCCCTAAAGCCTCTTTAAAAGCTCAAGTATTAATAAAATTTATTGTAGAATGGATAGGTGTAGACAAGAAATCTGAGCCACTCAAATAAGAGTGGAAAACCTATATGGATGTGCACTTTGCTCAGTAGGAGTAAGAGGTGGCATTGTCATAAAACAATAAAAAAAAGTACTCTTGCAATATGTTGTTTAAATCCATTTCCTATAAACAAATAATATAGTTTAATGCAAAGCCATAATAGCTAGAGTAAAGTTGAAAAAAGAGTTGAAGTAAGAAAGGATAAAGACATACAATGATAAGTAAATAATTGTTTGATAGATTAAAGGAGAATTCACAAAATAGGATTAATAACTCACTAAGTGCCTAATAAGGTGTCATGACATCATCCATAAAATTAAGGCATTAAGTTGTAACTGGTCTATAGACAAGATACCCAAAATAGAAAATGGAAAAATAGATTGATTAGCTAAGATAATTGCTACCTGAGTAACAATTGACCAACTAATTTTTGTCTAAATGCTAAAAGCACCATTAATAGAAGAAAAGAACATCCTTATAACAAAACAAAATGATAACTAAATAACTATAATCATCTAATACCTAAAAGACGACACCCTACCAAAACATGAGCAATAGAGCTAAATCATCTTTAGGATTGTCATATATTATTCAAAATAGGAAGGGATCCTATATTGAAGATCATTCAATCACCTACGACAGAGGTGTGTAGCTAAAAAAAGATGAGAACTATGTGCTAAGAGAGATCCACAAAGGGGTATGCAGTGCATATGAAGTTGCAAACTCCTTAACCAAGAAGGCCAACCTTATAGGTTACTACTAGATCACAATGAAACAAGATGCGAAGGAACTCATAGCTAAATGTAATTTAGTGCTAGATACACAACATAATTGGTTAAACACAAGGGCCTTGTAAAATCCCATTGGATCTATATAGCCCTTCGACATATAAGGGATAAACATCTTTGGCCCTTTTTCATAAGCCATTGAGTAGAAAAGTTTTTGCTAGTAACCATAGATCAATTGTCAAAATAGGTAGAAATAGAAAATCCATCAATTATAACAAAAATTATAACAACATAAAAAATCATAAGCTTATTTTAAAAGAAATAATTTATCAGTTTTGAGTCCCTCACACCAACATAATACATAATGGAAAATAGTTTAATTATATAAAGTTTAGAAAATTTTATAGTAGCTTCCACATACAACACAAACTGACATTAATAGCTCATCTACAAATAAATAAACAAACATATATTGCAAACATAATTATCCTCACATGACTCAAGAAAAGGTAATAGTGATAAAGGGAGTTTGGGTATAAGAACTATATTTGGTACCGTGGGCATACCAAATTACACTAGGAACAATTACAAGAGAAACTCCATTTGCTTTGATCTATGGATCAAAAGCAATCATCCCAGTAGAGTGTATAATAAGATGAGAAAGATAACATAAGAGGAGGTGAATTGGTTACTTTTTAAAATAACGAAGTGAAAGGAGAAGAAGAAATTCAATACAAAGATTTAAAATGGTTTGGTTAATTTTACATATATCCACTCCTTAAAAACCTACTTAGGCCTTTCATTGTCTTTTGTAAGCTAAGATGAAACTTATTTTTTTATGGGCAAGGATGAAGCTTACAACACTCTTTTTACAAAGATGAAAAGAGACAAATCCACCCCTTGATATTTTTAAAGGCACAATATCACACTTCATCACTTATTAAAGCATTAAACCTTAGTAGGTATCTAAACCTTTGAATAGGCAATAACTACAATTTAGTATAAAAGAAAGCCTATAGTTTCTAACTCAACGTTAGTGATCTCTCAAAAGCTCACTCTACCCAAAAATAAAAGAATTAAAGTTCAAACAAATGTAATAGTTATCTCTTAGTTTTTAATGCTACAAAAGGTTTATATGGTGGTTTATTATATAGGATACCTCTTAAAAAACTAGCCAATAGACATAAAAGACAAGTTTGATAGCTTTTAGAAAAGCTAGACATTACATAGTGAATGGCTTATTCATGTTATTACACAGGCCATTCACATGATTGATGCTAACTTAAGCTAGATATTCCTTTAGGCCATTCTCTAAATATTAGGTTGTTTAACTTCTATGCCTAAATTTCTTTAATTTTTTTCTCATTGAACTGGGTCATTTCATTTAGGTTGTTCTAAGGTAGCTTTAGGTCTTTCCACTTGGTCTTGTTTTTCTTATTGGCTCTTCTTTTGTTTGAATGGCTATTTCATTTTTTAAATAGGCATTCCATATACACATAGGTCATTCATCATATGCACAAGTGATAAGCCCATTCATTAAGCCATTTACTTCATGCATAGGTTGTTCCACTATTCCTTCAACAATTCATTATTTTCCTTCTTGAATGTTTTGCCTCTATCTTTAAAAGTATCTTAAAGGTTAAAACCTCCTTAGATTAGGTATGTCTTTTTTCTTAAGTGTTTTACTTCCATCTTTAAAAGCTTATAAGGAATCAACATCGTTTAAAGCCCATGGGGCTTCTTGGGACTAAGTGTTTAAAGGTTTAACTATTTTTTGGACATATCTTCCAAAGTATTAATCTTTAGGAGTCAACAATGCTCAAATGTCAAGGTGGAAACCTATACACAAAAGCACTTGATAAAAGGTTAAAACTTCTCAAGATTTTATTATCATTCAAAACATCATTACTCATATGATTAAAGCAAATGTCTTATCAATCTTGGGGTCACATGGTCAACATCAAGATTGAAATTTCTTCATATAGATTAATTAATATGACACAACACATAAAGAAAAAAAGTATCATTTTGATAAAATATGACTTAGAACTCTTAATAATCACCAGATAACATGCATACATCAAAATAGTGGTTTATAAAAAAAAAGGCTAGTAATCACAAAGCAAGGAAAAAGTCAAAACCTTCAAAGAATGAGATAAGATGTTATGGAAAGCAAACATTTGGCAAGGAAATGGAAGAATAAGAAAACTAAGGGTTAATTGGGAAGAGCCATATATAATAGACAAAGTGATCGAGCCGAGAATGAGTAAGGGAAGATCCTCTCAAGAATATGGAATGTACATATCTCAAAAAATATGTGTACTAAAACTCCTATAAATTTCCTTACATCAAATAAAGGATCTAACTATTGTTTTAGCCTATGGCCATAGCCCTTAAAACAAAGGGGTGAACCATGCAAATCTATGTCTCACTTTTCTTTTTCTTGTCCTAAAAGCAGAATAACTTGGTCAAATCGCCAAGTATAAAAGGGCTAAATACCTTAATTATGTAAAGTAACTTAGCAAAATCATTGAGTATAAAAAGGGGTTAGATGTTTCAATCAAATAAAAAACTTGATAAAATCACAAAAGTATAATAAAGGGGCAAATATCTAAACTAAATGAAAAACTTGAAAAAAATGATTAAGTATGAAAGGAGGCAAACCCCTTAATCCAACTAAAAAATCTTCATAAAAATCAATAAGTATAAAAATGCAGATACCCCAACCAAACAAAAAAAACTTAGTAAAAGTGACCAAATATAAAAAGAGAAAACATCAACTGAATAAAACACTTGATAAAATGACTAAGTATATATATATATATAAACTCTTCAATCTAGGAATACAACTTAAAAAACACTAAATATAACACTATAAAAAGTAATAATAAATAAAGAAAAAGACAACATTTCATAAGAAAAATCAATTTTTATTTCATTCATTATTTACATTTTGACAACCTATGGTCTCAATCGCTATGGCATCACTATCTACATTATTAAGAAAATTATCCACTAGCTTGAACAATATAAAAACAATTGCAGGGTTCAGAAAAATAGAAGAAATCAAAGATTGACACCTCCCTCGAACATTCCGTAATAAGCTTGTCCTAGCAGTCTGTAAGAATGCTCCCAAAATACTTTACCACTAGAGGAAGGGCATTCGCTATATGAAGCTCGATGAGAGAGGCTCAGTAAGAGGCTTTCTTCTATTTGTTGTCTTTCTCCTTTATTTAGTGATGCAGTTTGTCCACCACATTGTTCACCTCATTTTCTTTAACCATTAGTTCCTCTAAGTCTTTCTCTTTTACCTCCTTAGTATTTTCCTCTTAGGCTCTATGAATGCTAGCATCAAAATGTACTTTTTTAGTTAAGACTTGCACGGTCGACAAAATCCCAACCTAATTGTAAATAAACATGACTCACCCATGCAAATCTCATGCAACACTCACTGCCTATAAAAAGGAAGAAAATATTTGCTTAACCATATATATATAAGACAAGCTTGAAGGATCAAAGAGTTAAGCCCGTCTAGGGCCCTATAATCCTCCAACATACCAAATGATTATTGATTGATAGAAGGAGTAATTTAGGAGCTCGCACACTTGGCCACCTGGTCTGTGACACAGAGGCCTTAGCATTGAATTTTATGCTACATGCTTTCTAAAAGTCTTCATTAGGAATGCCAACTGTTTGATCTCAACCTCTACCATAGGAACATCAGATCCAAGCATGGCATTGAAAATGGTTGCCTGAATGCCCATAGTAAGAGCTACCATAGTTGGAATAGAATAACTTCACAAGATAGCTCCGACACTTTATGGAGATTGCTCTTCTTTGAATTACCCCTCTTAGCATCTTCTACGACACCTCAGAGATTCACATCTATAAGAAAAAGAAATAAGTACGGTTGGATATTATAGATATACCATTTGCTGCCTTCTAGTCCAATTTCAATTGTTACGAAAAGACCACCTAGACAATCACTAAACTATGAAGAACTTATCTTTCCACCCTCTAAGTGAGGATGGAATATCCTTGAAGAACACCTTTATGGATCGAGTTGTGTAATACTAGTGATCTTGGTTGTTCCATCAATAGTAGTTGTGAAACTCTCAGAACAACCGAACATTAGGCAAGATATTATATAGTTGATCAAAGATGTCAAATGCAATTAGCATTAAGATGTCGTTTGGATGTAACTCAAAAAATTGCTCTTAGAAAAATGAAAAGTGTGTAAGCAAATCGTAGCCCTACAGTTAGCAAACACATATCCCCTTATCGAAACGTCTCTCTAAGCAATTTACCATAAATCCTCTGATCCTCGATGAGAGCAAGGAGGACTGCTTAATAAATACTGAGCAAAGACTAACCCAACCGAGAAGAGTCACTGAGCATAAGATCAATTCGAGCCACAAAAAAAAATCACTAACAATAAACCCATCCCAAGCACCCTGAGCAAGAGTTCGATAAAAGATCTTCTTAATAAATAAAGGATTAACTTACCATCTTTAAAAGATATTTGCAGAGATCATGCTATAATCTATGGAATAGATATTACAGGATTTTGCCTAATATATAATGGTTGTCCTTATATATAGATGATCAAAGGAGGACCATTGGAATCCATATGTATGATTCTATTGTCAACAAGAATCTTATTCCCTCTATTCCCATTTCTTCACAATTATCACTTATCATTAATTGTAATTTATATGTATGTGTAAAAAAAAAATTTCTAATTACAAATATAACTCTTATCTCAAGAGTTATTTGTTTAAAAGTATTGGTAACATCATCATTAATAATTAAACTTTACTAATTAAAATAGTAATTTGTAAAGTAAATTTTATTCCAACCATAACACAGCACATTGTGAAAGTGGAGTATCATATTTGATTTTGTATTCAACATCAAATATTAGAGCATGTCTTTATTATAAAATACCTTCAAACTATTCGGTTTGAATTATATTGAAGAAATTTTTTTTTTTCACTCTATAGTTAAACCATCAGTTATTATTTAAATTATTCGGTTTGGATTATATTTAAAAAAGAGAAATAGATATATCATTAAAGTTAGAAAATGAGTCACATCAGTTCTTGATTTAGATCGAACTAATTCGAATTTTAGGCAAAATTATTAAGTGAAGGTGCATAAAATATTTTATATTATTTTTAGATTTTAAGTTAGAGCACTTTTGATTTTAACTTTTAATAAAGAAAATATTATTTTTAAAATAATTTAGTAATTTTAATTATATCATTTTAAATTATAATTAGATCAATTTGAATAGATCAATGGTTTATAGTCGATTTGACTCTAAAATTTTTAAGTCATTTTGAGTTTGAATCTTCTTTGACTATAGATCACTTTTTCTGAGAAAGTTTGAAACGGATTTTTTAGATTGAATAAAAATGGTCACCTCTATTTAATCTCATTGTATAATTTAATCTATTAATTGATAGGAGTGGGTACTTAATTTGTTCAAGTTTCATCAAATCGAAATTAATTGAATTTTCTGATTTTGAAATCAAACTAAATTGAATTTTTCAAAATTATATTCCAATTTATTCAATACTCAAATTTAAACCAAATTGAATTAATCAAATTTTTTTAAAAAAATTAAATCAAATTGAATATCAAATTTAGTTAAACCAAGTAAAACTAAATTAATCAGTTAGAACTAAACTGAATGCTCATCCCTAACAATTGATATTCTAACATTAAATTAAACATGTATATTTTTTAATAAAATTTAAAATCCTATATAAATTTGTAAAAGAAAAAAAGGTCTATGGTATAAACCAATTGTTAAAGAATTTTTCTCAATTATGCAGAGCTTTTTTTTTTCTGTTTTGTAATTTGTCTATATATTTTAGATAAGGTGTAAATACCACGCACATTTAGGTATTCCATCACCTAGAGGCAATGCCCCTTAGTGCGTGGAGATTTGAAATGATATATTAACCCAATCGATACGGACAATTATGAAATTGGAAACTGATAGATCCAAATATTTGATGGGAAATGAGTTGTCCTGTTCGTGGTTTGTGCCGCCACCCACCCACTCTTTCTTTTGTAAGGTGAAAGAGCTTACAATAGACAAGTTGTGAAATTTGCGTCCCTTTGAAATTAATTAATATAATTTTGATAATTATTATATTAATTTAATACTATCATGCTTCAAAAAAATTGCTATCGTCATATATAATTTTTTTTTTCAAAATTATTCCATAGGAGTTAGGCTACTATTATTACTCAATTTATAACAAAAGCTCCATTTGTTTAATAAAACGTAACTTATTTGGAAAAAATATTTTCTAAAAAAATATTTTTCGTGCAATATATTTTCTAATATTTAGAATATATTATAAAAACATTAATTTTCTTTTGATTTATAAGATTATAATAAAATTTAGACCATAAATATTATAAAGTTATACTATTTATTATTTAATACAAGAAAAACATTAAAAATGAAAATTTATGGATCTCACTCATCTCTAGCAACCAATGTCAACTGATGATAACCAGTGATAGATATTGGTAGTGAAAAATGATCATTAGTAATAAATATGTGTTTACATGATTTATTTATTATTTAAATGAGTTTATCAAAGTCTAGAAAATAACTTAATTTTTCCTTTAATCAAAAAAATATTTGACTAATTTTTCTGGATGCACAAAAGAAAGAAAAATAGAGAAAATATTTTCCTGAAAACTATTTTTCGCAAAATAAATGGAGTCCAAATAGCCATAGAATTTCTAATAAAAAACCATTATTGGTCTTTGAAGAATGTGAATTGAATATTCAAATCTGAACTTTTCTTAGAAGGTCTTTGAAATTTTGGTTTCTCTCTTTGAACAATAGAATTCTTACCTAAAATACTCACTCTTAAGAAAGTAAAATAATATAAAAAAATGTAAATTTTTTTTTTATAGAAGTTCAACAATGTGTCTACTTCATCTTTGAGATCTACTTCATCTTTAAGTATTCATTGGAGTCTTTTACTTCTCCTTTCATAGATGCAAGAATAACTTTTCTTTTTATAGTTTAAGAGACACCTTTTGCACTCTTTCTTTTACAAGGCTTATGGGAGACAAACTTTTAGGCAATTTTGTGGGTTAATTACTAACCTAAAATATCTTTACAATAAAATTACCCAAATAAGTATCCAAACCTTTTAATAGGTAGCAAATACAATTAATATACAAAGAATGTAGAACCTTACTTATAAACTTGATCTACCCTTATGCTCAAAACACTCTACACAATAGAAAGATTGAACTCAAAGACTTTTACGTATGTTCTCTTAAATTTCCAAGTGTCAGGTAACCTTTTTAAGGTTATAAAAAGAAGTTTTTACATAGAGCAAGTCTCAAAATTAACTATTAGACTCAAATTTACCTTTTCTTAAAAGCCATTAGACTCAAATTTACCTTTTCTTAAAAGAACTGCCAAACTAGTTGTTAGGTAATACAATAGCCATTGAATTTTGCAACCACTATTGATTTTTAGTCTATTCTTTTAATGGGTTATTGCACAATTTTTTTATGGCCATTGGACTTTACTCTAATAGGTATTGAGTTTATTTCAATAGACATTGCGCTCACATAGAGAAAAGTTAGGCATTTGTAGTCACTTTTGTTAATGACTATTAAATTTTTTAATGGCCATTGATTCTATAAACTCTAATTTTTTTTTCTTTTACCCACCTTTGCCTTTTTTTTTAGCCTTTTGCTTGGCTTTTGCTTAGCACTTCAACCTTTAACTAACTTTTTTTTTTCCTCACTTTTTTCCTTTATCTTGCAAGGATCATCTTCTTGACTCTTGACTTATACTTAGAGCTTTATTCTTCAAACTCCTCTAGTTGTTCTCACTTAGCCATATTTGACTCTTTTTGTCTTTTAAGCTTGAAAGAATCCAATTGGACTATAATCATCAAGTCTTCCTTATCTTCAAACTATACTTAGCTTGAATCCTTGGACTCTTATGTTAGATCCAAGCATAGGCTCTTTTTTTTACTAAAATAAAACACTAAAACAAATTATAAAACTTTTCAAGGTTTTATTATCATTCAAATAAGTATTAAAACAACATCTCATCCGTCTTGGGTTCAATAATTATAATGCAAAAATCCTTAATATTTAAACAACTTACTACAAAGTCTTTCTAATAAATAAATTAATTGAAATATTGATTTGAATGCCACACAAGCAATTAATAAAAGGGTTCATTAATTCTCTCTCATCTCTCATTGTTCTCCTATATGTCTCTCTCTTTTTTCTTCTTGGTTTTTACATTTGAATGATTCTTGATAATTGTTTTTGTTCATCCTTGACTACTTGACATAAAACCAACTCCAAATCCTTGCCTTACTTTGTCTTACTCTTGATCCACCTATTCTTACACAATTGATATTTACACTAGATGCAGAGTCATTTATATTTTGGTAGTTCACAATTAGTATTGTTTGGAGCTATATATATTTCTAAGGCTTATTTTTGCCCATGACCCCTTAATTCATCATTGCAAATAGTGTGGTCTCTATGAAAAATTAATGAAAAATACTTGAACATTTTCATAAGTAACATAAATTCCTCCCATCAATTTTCATTAATTAAAACCTATAAAAAAAATGATGTGGATAACATGTAGATTTTAAAATATTAACTTGAAGCTATTTGGTTACTACATATCTCTTTTGATCATGCTTTCTCACTAACACATGCTTTCTTTTCTCCTACACTGCTACCCAAATCACTTTCACTTTCAACTATATCTCTGATTCACCATACACAACTATCCATACCACACCTCCCCTCCTCCACCACAATCTAAAAATGGCAATCTACACTTCAAAACCTCCAAAACCCAGCCCTTAGCATATAGCCACAACCTTGTGTCCAAGAAATCCTCTTTACTGAATTCACCATGCTAACTTATTATAGATTTACAAGAAGCCATTCCCTTTTTAAACGTTTGCCAAAGACATTAGGGTTTAAGATTAAATTTGGCTAGATTCACCAATGAGCCAAGAAGTATGATTAACAAAAAAATCACGTCTTTATCTTTATCTTTATCATCACCACTACCACCTCCAAGAGTTATGAATGTTGGAAAACCATATTTTTGTGTAAAAGATGAGGGTTGATATCATCTTATTGTTTGAAAAAAAAAAAAAAAACTATGCAATTCAGGTTAGCGTTCCTTCTACATTTGACATTCTTTTGATATATGGGATCTTGAAAATTATCATTAAGACCCTAAATTTAAATTGGTCAATCTTCAGCTGATGCACCCAGACATATCAACTAGATTGACACCTCCATAACATCTTTTCATTAGATTACCCTTAAATTTTATTAGAAAATAGCAAAATTAGAGTTACAAAAGCTAATTACAACCCATATGGATAAAAAGAATAGCTTTGAGTATAAAGCAAAAAAGGAAAAGGAAACTTACTTAACAAATCTGAATTGATCTCATCCTTGAGCACTTAGATCTAAAAGATAACTACAAAAATATGGACCCAAAGACCACCATATTAGAGCTTGTATCTTCAATGCTTCCAAAGACAAACAATCAGCCATAATATTACCTTCTCGATAAATGTGACTAACTCGAATGGTCATACATTGCATATGTGAGACACATGTAGACCAATTTAATAAAACAGCCTAAGGAACATTCATTGATTTGGAATTTAAGAGTTGCACTACATAAATAGAGTCAATCTCTATCCAAAGCATATGCCACCCAAATTCCCAAGCTTTCGTTATAGTAAAAATAACAGTTCTCAACTGTACTTCAAATGTAAATCCTTGACCCAGTGGAATAGTAAAGCTAGCTTTGATCATACCCCAACAATTACGAAAACACCACTCGCTCTTATTAAACTTTGGGAACCCAGAGCTGTGTCATCCATATTAACCTTAATCCATCCTGGAAGAGGAGGATACCATTGAACTGGAATAATTCTAGAAACCTTTCTCATATTACCCATAATATTGAGTCATCTAACGATTAATAAATCAAATTAAGTGTTCATTATTGTGTTGTTCAAAAAACCTCACATTCTTTGATGGAGCAAAAGATAAATCTTAATGAAATATGGAAACATAGCAATTTTCAAAAACCACCTGGTTTCTAGCATACCATAACACCCAAAAAATTGAAACAATAGTTGTCATCCATAACGGCTGAAGTTAAGAATTGAATTTTACCTTTCTAACTTGTTCAAATGCTGCTAAAACTAATTGTGCATTATTAATCTAATTAGGAACCTAAAAAGCATCATGGACTACCTGCCATAAGCTAGATGCATAGGGACATTCTAGAAATAGGTGGATCCTCACAAAGATGACACATAAAGGTGATCATCATACCACAACGACGCAACCGACAGTCCATTGGTAGCCTATCATGCAATAGTTTCCGACAATGTGATCCTCTTGATGACATAATGTAACAGCGCCAAAGATCAAGACAGCACAACTGCTTAGGATGAGAAGGGATAAAACAGTTAATCACTGTTTTACAAGAAACGGTGCCAGAATTACTCCTATCCAAATCAGCTTGTCATGAGTTAAAAATGAAGTGTTAAAACTAGTAATAACAGATACAACATGAAGATAAGAATGATAGAAAGCTTGAGGCAAACGCCATGTTTGGTTCATATAGCAGTTAGACACCATACTAAAATATGTATTAGCGGTAGCCCCAACCATGGTAGCCACAGTTTTGCCCATCCAATTATTATGCCAAAAAGATAAATTGGTGTTAGAACCCATAATCCATTTAGATGTTGCATGCAAAAAGACAAGACAGTTTTTCATAGAATGCCAAATAGATGAACTTACATACCCGTTGAGCTGCAAGGACGTTGTATAAAAATGTTGCTTAAAAAAGTTGAAGATGTAAGATTTCTTTTGCATAATGCGCCAAGCAAACTTACAAAAGCAACGCTTTATTTAAAAGGGATAGCACTGTCAAACCTAAACCACCAACATCATTAGGCAAACAACAAGTATTCCAAGTAACTGTTACCATTTTTTTTTTTTTTTTTGGTAGGACTAGAATCTGCCCATAAAAAATTATGGATAGACTTTTCTGTGTATTTTAACATCGAAGTAGGGTACTTGTGAAGCATAAAAGAGTGAACAAAAGAATTGTAAATTACTGAATTTCTTTTTTTTTTTTTTTCAAAGATGTTTAAACAAAAATAACATTGCATTTTGGAAAATTACCTTCTTGTCGCAAAGATTAGCTTGAAGTCAAACTTAGCAATTGATGAAATGGAAAAAATATATATATATGTGGACTGACACAAGAATTAATAAATCATGGATTAAGATTAAGATTTATTTATTTTAAAAAAATTTGCAATGCATGAAAATCATATTAGACCAATCAATCAAATAAATAAAATAAAATATCAGATTATTAATCAATTCGGTTAGATTCATATAAATTTTTAAAATTATTTCTTAATTATTATAAATAAAATTTTAGTTTATAAACATTTTTTCTAATTTTTAAAATTATTTTAATGATATTTTATAATTTTTATTTAAATTATTGAATTAGATTGATTGAACTAAAAATTCAATTAGCTGATTAATTTATTAACCGATTCAAGTTAAAAAGACTTATTTTTTCTTAATTTCTATGAAAGTGAATGAATATGATAAGCATGCGAGGAAAAGAATTTAGTCAAGAAAGAACACAGTGAAAAAGCAAACATTTAAAATATATATATATATATATATATATATATATA
>CATIWR010034354.1:0-18045 GCA_949677035.1 Omphalea diandra
AGAGAGAGAGAGAGAGAGAGAGAGAGATAGAAAGAGACAGAAAGACAATACAATCTTTGTATTCAACACTATCCTTTCAGTAAAAGATTGGGTCGAATTTAATTGCAATTCGAATAAGAGAATGAATTTTAATTAGTAGATTACAAAGTATTTATTGCTAGGAATTCAAATTTCATTTCCTTTATACTTCACAAGTAATAGCTAATTCAGGACTTCATTTGCTAGCTTTATGGATAATTTCATTATCCTCATAAGCAAGATCACTTCCTTCATTACGAGCTTGTATACATGCTTCTAAAGCTATTTGATTAGCTATGACTTCAAGTGCATTTCCCCAAAGGTGACCTAAAATTCCTTCATCAAATTATAATTGGGAATCCATCAAATTGTAGTATGGAATCATCTCTAAAGATCTTGGCTAAAGCAAGCACATGCCAAAAAATACCCTTAGAGCTATAGGTAGAACATCAAGTACAAAAATCCCCATCTTGAGTGAAATAAATACTATGGCTTCAATATTTTTCAATAAATTAATCATGCAATAAATCAACAATTCCCATAATGATGTCTTTTTCCCTTTCAAGTTAACCTGCTATGGTACTAGCATGAATATGATCTCTATCATATAAACATAATGCCTTAGCTAATATATGAAAATGCATACCATGACTCTTTTATATATCAATAATTGCATGCATGGTGCATTAAAAAGTAAACCATTATCTCGGTAATAATTAACCTAGGTAGTATTTGTAATGAATACCTCTATTAGGTAGCCATGTGTTATGATAGAAACTTCTAATTCTCTATTAAGTATAGCCCTTTGGATAATTTTTTTTTGCATGTACCTATAGTAGCATTCAAATAATGTCTTTTGATTTTACCTATTTCACCTTGTTGATTTTGCTTGTTTGAGCTTTTGTTGTATCAATTACTTCAACAAAAAATAAGAAATAGTCTTCCTAACACTTAAATGATTAGGCGTCCATATTCTCATCATCTTTGGCAAAATCAAGTCCACCATATAGAAATTCATAAATTGCTCAAATGTTTCTTAATGGATAGGCTTAATAATTTAAAAAAAAAAATTAATAAAGGGCAGCTATACTTATTCAATTTCTATCTCTCAAATTAGATGCCATGAAATGGCCCTTAAAAAGTTTAAATATAAGCAGGAGGAATTTGCAAATCCTCCAGTCCTAGAGCGCATAGAGCTTTGAACCTAGATGCAAGACTCATGATCGAAGTAAACACGTTGGTAACAAAACATAAATGTACGCTACATAAGCAATATATTGATTTTCTTCTCCAACAATGGGCTCAATATGGTAGCATCATCTTTTACAGTGATCATGACTAGTAAGCATATCAATTCTTATAATTGTCCATATACAATATAAGTTTTAGCAACTACCATAGCTCTTACTTCCTCAAGCAAAACTCCATATTGTTGAGTCACTCATAATACTTCCCAAGATATCAGCATATTTGGTTTCATATTTAGGAGTATAATGAGTCAATTTATAGTCTTTAACACCAGATTTGAACCCAACACTTAATTTAGTCTCTATTCATGATGACATAAGTCCCTATGAATTAAAAATTCTCATCATAATAAGGTCTACTAGACATGAATTAAAAGTCAATGAAACATTTCACAAGAATCTTTCACAAAGTTATCAACCAATATTATCAATTAATTAGAATCTTTTTATTAGACCATGGTATTTGATTCATCAAATACATCATTATTGTATCCTTCTTCATATATGTGGAATAACTCAATCCTATTTTTATTTGTTGATTAAGAAGGTCTCTTTTGAGATGGGTTCTCACTCAATCTATTGAAATCCAAGCTTAAAGGCACAAGCGAAGGAAAAATCCATAATAGTGATCAATACAATTTTTTAGGCAAGGCAAATAAGGAGTGGAATATAAGTAAACACTTTATCAACCCTTTACATGCAATTTATCAAGCCTTTACATATTATTCATCGTATGGTATAAAGCTTACATGCTGCATGTGAGCTTACTTTGATTGTAGCCAATTTTTTCCTTTAAGCTTCACTCTATCTTAGTGCTTTTTCCTTCCCACACTTATATCTAGATGAAGGACATAAATATAAATTAAAAAAATGAAAACAGAGAGGTAAGAAGCTTTTTTTTTTTTTTTCCTAAAGGAATAAAAAGAAAAGAAGGTTCTCCAAGGAAAGTATTTTTTGAATGGAATTGCACAAGGTAAGGATCAACATGAAGAAAGCTTCTTTGTATCTCTTCTATTTTTATAGATTTATTACTATAATTAAGAAAGCTTTGCACCATATGTCTAAATCTAGATGATTTTTCAAAGCCTAAAATTCATTCCCTCATTCCTAATTAGATAAATTAGGCAAGCCTATATGCATAACACGTACAAATCAAGTGGAGATTATACAAATCAAGTAGAAAGTTGTAATACCTTAGTCTTATGGGCCCCTTTTTACCTAATTAATTATTTTTTTTGGACTGTGGAATCTAGTCAAGCGAAGTTCTATTTTGAACATAATAAATAAAAACTCAGTGAGGGATAAACAATAATAATGGTTTAATTACCATAAAAAATCAAATCTTTAGTTGAGTGATAAAAATTTTACTAAACTGTATAAACAACAACATATTTTCAAAATTCCTTCAAAATTCAAGGTGTAAACATATTATACATTTATATAAGTCAAATCTCTTGCTTTGCAAATTTCAATTTCATAATTAACAATATCTTTTCAAAATGATAAATTTTTTATGGGGAAAATCTCAATTTCATAAAACTACATAGTAACTATCATTCACATTTTATATCTAAAATATAGTAATAGAAATCCTCAATGAACTGCAAAATCAATAAAACACAATTTCAAATTCTCAACCACATTCACCTATGTAATTTATCAATCCCTAGCAGCAATAGGAGCAAAGATATCTTACCTAATAGCACAAAACGTGAATCCTAGTCTAAGGCGAACAGACAGATATAACTCAAATGGCAACAATATATATATATATATATATATATATATATATATATATATATATAACACTCAGAATCCAAGGTGTGATCATATAAATGACATAACTAAGTGTATACTATGTATCCAACTATGATATTACTCATTCATATAATAAAACTCAAAATTATAATAAAACATACTTTCATTTAATAAATAAAAAATATGCATCTATATTTCAATTTCAATAGAAAATATTTGTATTTCTACTCTCATTATTAAAAGAAGTATTCTAAAGGAAACTTAATCCAAAATCATATATCGATATAATCAATTCAAAATTTATAATGTTATAAATATATCAATTTATATGAATTTAGTATCGACATAATCATTCATAAAATAATTCTTAAAAATGATCGTTTAATTCAAAATCTGTCTAAAACATATTTGTTCAGTCACAAGCTTTAGCATCAAAATAATTATTTCATAAAATAATTCTAGAAACTACGCTTTAAATAAAAAATCAATCCAAAGAGCACACGCACACATACACACACACACACACATATATTCACATTCACATTCATATTTATATTTATATATATGTAAGATAAAATATTTTATTAAAAATTTATCTACTCACCTAGAATATAGAGCTAAAATTGACTATCTTCCACTCTCATTGCTAATTTGATTCCAACTAAATTCTCAACTACTAGTACTATAATCATATACAAAGATAATTTAAAAATCACTTTCAACTGCCTGCTTATAATTCTTATCTAATTCTAATGTTATATCTAATAATTCTATTCAATTTTCCTATATAAGTAAATTAATTAATTCTATTAAAAATTTGATAGAATCTCCTTTATAAATTGATGTATTATCCTCATGAAATGAGTTGAATTCCTACAAGAAACTACAACACAAAATTGGGACATCCAATTGTTCAACATAATCTTCATTCAGATAATCCATAATTTCAATGAATTCAAATTAAATATCTAAAATCCTCAATTTACATCATTACTTTTATCTCATCATAATCTCTTAAATTATTTTTATAACCATTAATAATTTTCTATTAATTGCCTTTAAGTCTATAATTTCATAAATGTCCCTAAAGCTTTCATATCCTTCTAATTTAGTTTTAAAAGCGAATAAGATTCAAATAGGCCCTTAAACTTTGTGGGCAGTCCACATAAGCCTTTTTAACCTTTTATGACCATTTAAGCTTTAGTATTTATCAAAATCAGCTCACATAAACCCTTTTTTAGTTTTGTTGGAGCAATTCCTTGAACGGTTAAGGCAAAAAAGGCCTATGTGAATTGATTTTACTACGTGTTGAGCTTAAATGACAAAAAAAAGTTCAAAAGGGCCTATTTGGCCTCATTTGCAAAACTTAAGGGCCCATTTAAACTTTATTCTTTTAAAAAATGCAATTAATCTCAAATTACATATAATTAGCCCTAATTCTCTATCAATAATTTATTTAATATCATTTTATATCCATATAACTCATTTCTCATCAACTAATCGCACACAAATATCAATTTTACATTTTAAAACCCAATTTATATCATTGAAAAAATGATAAAAATTCATAAAATCTTAGTGAGTAATCAATAATTCATGAAAAATTATATCATCACAATCAAAACAAAGAGTAACACATTCTATTTTAATTCGCCTCTCAGGCATTGTTAGAGTCACTGCCAAAATCACCAACTATGGTCGTTGGAGTCTGTCGTTAATTATCATTAGAAAAACAACTTAAATCATCTCATAGATCATTCTCTTAAAAGTTCATAAAAATTTATGGTGCAGTCCTAAGACCTATTGTTGGTTTGAAATTGCCCAAAACTAAGATTTGATCAAAACCTTGATCATTAATTTCGTTGTCGTCTGATTTTCATTTGGGATGAATCAAAATGTTCGCATAAAGCTCATGAGAGAGCTTTCCATAATAGCTAGAATCGCTCAAAATAAAACTATGGTTGGAGAAACATTGCAGTTGAAGATTCTTTCCTGTTTTATCATTTACCAACCACAGCCTTGGATGGCTAATTTTAGGCCAAGAAGGCTAGCTAGGGGCTGTTGCCGATCCTCTCTCTCTACTTGACTTAGAAGGGACGACTTGTCCGATTCTTTTATTGTTTTGGTTTTGGCCAAAACAATAGCCTTGCTTGGCTGAAAGGACCAATCTTGGCCACTTTTTTTTTTTTTCACTGCTACTACTTAGGCTTAAAGCTAAAACAGCCTCAACCGAGGCTGCTCTTTTCTTTTTATTAATAATAATAACAATAACAATAGCAGCAACAACAACAATTAAATCCTCCAGATTAATCTCATAAATACTTTAAACCCTAAAAATAATAAAAAATTTTCATATAATTAATTTAATTTTTATAATAAATACATTATATTAAATGAATTTAAATCACATAAATATTCTTAACTATATTAAATTAATCAAAAAATTTAATAAACTTAAATAAATTACATTAATTAAACTTACTTAAATTATATAAAAAATCATCTATAATAATTATTTTTAACATAAAATAAATTTCTTATAAATAGTTTAATCCCACAACAATAATAACGAAATTTTTCACATAAATTAAATCTCCCATAATTAAATTCTCTAAAATTAAATGCATCAAATTAACTCAAAGAAAATAATATCTTTAACTTAAAATTAACTAAATCTCTTGAACATAAACTTAACATAATTAACATTAACTCATTTAAATTATAAATTCATATTAACATATATTAATCCTCCATATATTCCATAAACTTTAATAAAATTTATACTTAAAATAAATTATAGTATCATAATCACATTTACTTACATAAATTCAAATTCTACCTTAAAAATATTTTACCTTTCTTAAAATTAAACTCACCATATTACTAATTATATATACATGTATTCAAATCATTCTTAATAAAAATTATTCTTATATTGTTTAAAAAATCAAATTAAATCTAAAATTCAAAATAAACTAACCATACTTTAATAACTCTCATATTTATAACTTTAGAAAAAAATATAAATTATAAACTTTAGAGTATTACAAGAGAAGTATCAATATTGCTCTTAGTAGCGAATGGGTGAGTAGTTGTTCTCTAATCCACCATCGAGTGGGGACAAAGTATTGCATATTTTGATTAATCTAATAATGTTGATCATGCAAGGGGCTTTGGACTCGCTAAATGCTTATGAATGAAATTGTGTTTGTCGATTAGGTAGGGGATCCATAATCCAATAGAGGTCCTCTTCAAGGGGATTTAGTTGATCACTGAACTTGACATTCCCTCTTCTTGCTCATTTCTGTTATTGATGTTTTTTCGGGTGCTATACATATACATTACACACACACATGTATATATTTGGCTTTTAATTCTTTTGTAATTGGATTTTTCTTTAATAATATATTCTTCTCATTTCTGTTATTGATGTTTTTTGGGGTGCTATACATAGACATTACACACACACATGTATATATTTGGCTTTTAATTCTTTTGTAATTATATTTTTCTTTAATAATATATTTTTCTTACTTGTTTTACTCATCGTATCATATCTACGATGATACAAGGAGATTGATGACCTCGATTTAATTAGTCGATCCATACTAAGTTTTTCCAATTTACTTTTTAGTTATCTTTATTAAATTATATATATATATATATATATATGTATTCAAATCATTATTTTTTTTAGAAGAAATCATTATAGCAGGTTATGATCAAATTTTTTAATTGAAATTTTAATTTTTAATATGTATTTAGTTTTTGTGCATATTTATTTTTTAACTTAATTGCCAACCAAAACATTGTGCGAGCTTTCATTTAAATAATGTATATTATAATTTTGAATTTCATTTAAATAATATATATTATAATTTTTGTCATACAAAATTAATATAAAAATTTGCAAGACTAATATCCATGTTTATTACCATATTTTAGGCATGTATGCGTAATTTGTTAGTATAACAGAAACATCAGCATGCAGTCAAAATTTTAAAATTTTCTTCTTTATCTGTTTCTCTAGGATTATGTAGTCGTCTAAGTGTTGGGTTTATAAGTCGAGTGCACTCGTAGTGAAAAGCCCAACCCATATAATTAACAACTTCCTATTAGAAGTTGATGTAAAAACTTAACTTGTAAAAAAGGAAGGTATAAGAGAAATTAGTTTATTTTAATTAATATATAAGTAATAAAAAATTTTATGACACGAATGGGCATTGGTATCTAACTCGTATTTACTATTTATTTTAGTCCATATATTTATATACATAATAACTGTGCCTACGTACTAGTACTCAAGAATAGCGTACATGATCCATAAATAATATATAACAAAAACATGTTGCTCTAAAAAGGAAAAGAAAAACAATAATTCTTTGTAAATAATTATGTGAACATAGATTGTAAAAATCAAATAATTTCTGATATGTGATCTTCTTATATAACCAATAATTCAATTACGATCTTGCAAATAACTTTAACAACAATATATATATATATATATATATATATGAAATAGAAACTGTGTTAAATAATTTTTTATCATCTATCAAATTATTATTTTATTCTATTAATTTATAAAATTGATACATCATCTTTAAAAATTTAATATAACTATTAATTTAAAATAAAAATAATAATTTTAAAAAAATATAACTTTTATTTTGAATTAGAAAAAATTTCTAATATATAAAATTTAAATAATATAAATTTTATATTAAAATTATGATCAAAATTATATTATCACAACACGTATTGCACGCAGGCTAATGATTAATTTTTATTATTATTATTTGTTCCTTTATTATTGGATATGTCATTATTATCTCTTTTGTTCTTTTCCAAATACAGTGTAATAATAAGCAAAGAGAAAGTTGAATCTTTTTACTCCACACATCATTATTTTGGAAGTTTTTTTCTTTTTATGATTCTCCCTTTTTAAAATTTTTTAGAAATTAAACTTTTATTTTTATCTTACATTAATGATAATTAATATTAAAATAACTATAAAATGCTTAATTTTTATATTTATTATTTTATCAATTATGATACATTTAACTTTATTATAATTAGTTAGTTTTAATTTATATATAAAATAAATTTTAATTTTAATAGATAATATATAAAAAAAAAAAAAGTGTTGCATGATAGTAAAATTACATCACGTGAGTAGTGAGAATTTCAAGTTTAATTCTCTCCATCCACCATTGAGAGAAATTCTACCCATTGTTGTGTAATCCACAATAATTTTTAGTCTATTGAGTCTCTCATATATCAAACAAAAAAGTGTTTAATATATAAGATAAAGTTTTTGAAATCACCAATTTGAAAAAAGATTTTATAAGCATTCTTCTAATTTTAAAAGAGTCTCAATTATATAGAATTAATATCGATAAACTCATAAACAAGATAGTTGAATAATTTTATTTTAATTATGTAAGTTTTATACATATGTAACCCATACATAAATTAATATTAATCTTTTTTTACATTTAAAGTGTGTGTGTGTGTATATAACCTTAATAAAAAATTTTGTATTAATTGAATGAGGGTTAAATTACACTAACTATTATCTTATTATATGTACTACTGAAGATAGATTTTTAAATTTATCTTTAAAAAATTAATTTTGGTAAACATACAAATTAAAATTAATTTTAAAAATTGAAATTAAAATAATGATTTTTAAAAATTTTAAAGAACATTTATTTTTTATGTTATTTTGAATATAAATTTAG
The DNA here is from genome assembly GCA_949677035.1 of Omphalea diandra. NCBI lineage: Eukaryota > Viridiplantae > Streptophyta > Magnoliopsida > Malpighiales > Euphorbiaceae > Omphalea > Omphalea diandra. The sequence continues at coordinate 8,768 of CATIWR010034354.1, forward strand.
TCAAAGCATAATGAAAATTTATTCTTTTTACTTAACACATCATTTATTCACATTGATCACCATTATATTTTTCTAGTTTTAAAATTTTAAAATTTGTACTTTTTATCATATATTGATAACAACTAAAATTAAAGTAATTATAAAATATTTAATATTTCACTTTTATTATTAAATCAATTATGATAATTTAATTAATTTTTTATATTAAACATACAAAAGTTGAATAGTTAGCTTTAATTTATATATAATAAATAATATAAAAAAGTGTTTAGGTAATTTTTTTCAAATTACTCCTTTAAAAATATTTGATAAATATCATTTTATTTTTAAAGTAATTATCGTCTATATACAATTAATATTCATAGTTTCATTAAAAAAGGGTTTTTTAGAATATAAAAAAATTAAAACCCATGGAAATTAATCATCAACTTTTAATTCTATATTTTAAAAAATTCCATAAAATTTTTCTGTTATTTTTAATATTTATAATGCAGTATTTTACTATTCATTATAACAATTGCATCACTTAGTAACTTTGTTTATTAGCAAAATTTAAAGTTAAAACTGGTCACTAAGGCCTTTTTTATTTAACAGGTGACAGGCATCTACTTTGAGCACAGTAGCATGGCATCATCAACTTAGCAAGTAATCGAATTTTTTTTTTTTTTTTGGCATTTTTAGCACAATTCACTTCAAGAAACACATAAATAAGTGTTTGTGCGCGGGTCCTTGAATTTTTTGTTTTTTTACATTAACCCTTCAACTTAGAAACAAAACTTTTAACTCCTCAATTCTTCAAATTAATCTAATGAATACCTTAACTAATAGAATCATCAAGCAAGTGTTGCATGCTCCTTTTGATGCAAAAATATATTATCTATAGCAAAAATTTTTAATGCAATAAGCAAAAATTGCTTCTTCTTTTGATTTCCTAAAAGCTCATACTCTTCATTTTTTTTTCATCTACAGTTCATGTTTGATGATAAGTTTCTCATATAAGAAAGAAGAATAAGGAAATAACTTAAGAGTAAGTGATGACTTTATTTTAGCTATCAACTCAAAAAAGAGAGACACCAGTGGAAAGCATGGTAATTCTTTCATTTCAACTAGAAGAAGTTCCAATTCAAAATGACAAAACTAAGAGAATAGATTAGGGGGTGATAGTGAGCTAAAAAGAGTCCTAACTATAGATATTGTAAAAGCCAACTCATTTTTTCACCCTTTTTTCATTGCGTAAATTTATCACAATTCTAAAAGTTATGAAAGATTAAACCAAGAGTGAATGTACAATAGATTTTGTCAATTGAACAAACACCATTTTTCTTACTTTTTTTTCCCTTTATGGTTGGACTTTACTCTTTTGCCTTATAAAAAGACAACCCTCATGTTGCTTTAAAGCTACTCGAAGTGAAGCAATAACCTTATCCTCAACACCTTGCAAGAAAGATCAATGGCAGTAATAGAGACCCTAAGCTCATAACGAAAATGAAGCTCTCGTAAAAGAAATTCTAAGCTTCTCATATGCTCTCACTTGCTTCTCAAAAACTTTCAGTTTTGCCTTTCAAAAACTCTCGGCTGTCCCACATTTATTTTTTTCTTACGAGGTAAAACTCAAACTAATACTTCTCATCCTTGAGGCTAGATTACACATTGAAGACTAAATCACTATCCTCGATATTCAAAATCCAAATTTCAACACTCAAAGCATAATTTCACTATATTTTCTTATTTGTGGACGTGCACACCCATAAAACTACCTTTTAGGATTCTTCACCATTCTTAACATAATCAAATGTATAGTTTTTTCATAAAGACAATAAAAAGTTTTATCATCATTAGGTCCCTTGAAGTTAAAATTCGCCATTGACTACTACCCAATGTTTTTGCTCTTGTAGCACTTTACGTAGGTGAGCTTGTGATCAATCAATGTGATTGGGTGAGAAATTAATTACTATTTTCTCTTGATTGCTTAGATTTGGTAGAGAGAAAAAAAAAGTATTAATTGTCAAATTATGGAATCTTAACTTCTTATTTAGCTATAAAATTATCTTATTTTTAATTAATTGTATTTACAACTAGGTTAAAATTTGATAAAAAAATAGTATTCTAATAATGCTTATCTATATATTTATTAAGCTCCCAATGGTTGTATCAATAAAAGTGAACGTGACATAAATTCAGAAAGTTGAGGGATTTAAAAGTTATGTTTCTAACTTGAATGAGTTAATGCTAGAAATGACAACAGGGTGTTGCGAGGGCAAGAGATTTTCCCTCATCCCTCACCCCGCCCTGTTGATGGGGGGGGATTATCCTCTTGTCCTTGCCTTCATGAGGATTTCTTGAGAAGCAAAATTTTTTATTTTTATATTATTTTTAAAATATTTTTTGAAAGATATAATTTATTAAATTATAACATAAAAATATTTTATAGTATAAACTAATAAATATACAAATTTATATAATTATACATACAAAAATTATATAATTATGTATACAAAATATTTATATATACATTTAATAAATAAAAAATATACATCTAATAAAATATAAAAACTTCATAAATATTTAAGTTTTTTTTGGATCTCCACGGAGATATACCTTGGAGGTTCTCATAAGGACCTACGAGGTGGGGTGTAATCTCACCCTTGCTCCATGAGAAGAAAAAATAGAGATTTCTCGTCCCATTGAAGCGAATCCCCACAGGCGTGGAGAATTTCCACCCCATTGCCATCTCTAATTAATGTAAAAAACACAAAAAATTCAAGGTATAAAAGCTAAAGATAATGGAAAAATCAAGCATCAAATGTTAAGATTGGAACAACAGATGCAAGATAAAATTAATTAATGTAGAGCAAGAAAATTAAGAATAAGTATAAATAAAAATATAATAATTTATGTAATTTATACATTCTAAAATTATATTCACAAGATTAAAATTATTAATAATTCATCATAATATAAAATTACAAATATAATAAATAATTTTTAAATTAGTATCTAACTCTAAAAATATATAATAATATATATGTCATAACATAATGGTGAAGTGCATCTATGATAAGTGAGAGTCTGAAATTTAATTTTCTCAATTATATATTAAAATGCTTTTAAACTAAAAGGATAGAGTAAAAATACTAATTACGAACTACAACACTCTCCACCCAAAAAAAAACCTCTTATACAGCTGGACAAAAACTAATAATTTACTACTATTGAAGAAAATTTATACTAATTTATTGAGTTAAAATCAAATAAAAGATTTCTGCAAATTAGAAATCATAAATCTAATAGTACTTGGAGACAAACTCTAACTTTTAAGTTACACAGCCATTGAAAAAAAAAAAAAAAGTCACATTCATTGGGTCTCTGCGTCCTGCAGGCACAACCGTCACGTTTATTGAGATTCTTAGCCAATGACTTCGGCACAAGAAATGATTGGTGGCACGCAATTGGAATTACTGAAGCCATTTTCAGTTTGTCCAAAAAACCCCCTTAAAAGTATTTAAAAAAAAAAAAAAAGACTCAAAAAAGTATATCATTCAGCACAGAGGCTTACCCAGGTGGTGAGACTTAAGCCATGTGGTTGGCAAAATTCTATAGGAAGAAAAGAAAATAAGAAGGAAAAATAAATTTTATTTTTTCTGTTTATTTTCCTTCCTCATATTTAGATAAAAAGGAGGAAAAGTAAAATAAATTTATTTTTTTATTTGAATAGCCAAATATGAAAGGAAAAGAAAATAATATTTCAGATATTTCTAATTTTACTCTTTATTAAAGAAAACATTTAGATATATAATTGTATTGTATAATGATAAAAAATAATTATTTTATAAATTAATTGATTTTATATGAAATTAAAATTTATATAATGATAAATACAATGTTAATACAAAAAAAATTCTAAAATTATTTTTTTATATTTGAAATGTTAAAAAAATATATTTATAGATTGAGTTAAATTTTTTAAATATTGAAATGTAACAAAAATATTTTTCAATAAATTTATTTTTTAAAATATTTTTAAATATCTTTAAATACATTTTTTAAATATTGAAATGTAACAAAAATATTTTTTAAATATTGAAATATTACCTGGGAATTGCTTAGTAAATATGAGAACAAATGAAGCAACTTTGGTCCCGGTAATTAGGGGTGAGCAAACGGGCGGTTCGGTAGATTCAGTTCGGTTTTTTTACCAAATTTTAATAAATCAAAATTTTTTTCTTAAAATCGAACCGAATCAAAATTTTGTAAAAAATCAAATTAAATGGACTGATTAAACCGAAATTTATGTGTCTATAAACCAAACATAATCAATCTTATAAAAAATTCAGTTCGGTTCAGTTTGTTTCAATTAAATTACATGTATTTTAAACTTGGTTTTATTCAAATGGGTTTGATTTACTAATTACTTTGGTTAATTCAATTTTTTAGGTTTTCTATCTAAAAAACCGAACCAAAAACCAAAAACGGAATTTTTTTAAAATTATAACCGAATAAACTAATTTTATTAAAGGATCAAACCAAACCGAACCTCGGTTTGGTTGATTTTTCTGTTCGGTCCGGTTTTTACTCAGATTCTATAATTTTTTACAATGTTCAGGGATAAAATGGTCATTTCAGTAAAATCCTCGCATTCTTCCATATTTTCTCTCCATTTTGGAGAGAAATGGAGAGAAAATGGCATAGAGAAAAATTTCAAATATTTTTTCTCCCCTCTCATTTTTCCTCCCTTCCCAAACAAGATATTTTACCTTTCCTCTTTTATTTTACCTCGTTATTTTCTTTCTCCTATTATTTTTCTCTCTCCCAAACACAAGCTAAGAGTCCATAATTGTGGTTGGTGGACAACTTATATTGTTGCTCCAACTCCCCGAGCTAATGCTTAACATACATATCTGCAAGATTTTCTTGCAAATAAGGGAAGGGGAAGGGTTACAAAGTCATCCACGACGGCAAATTAGGTCGTCAAACTAGAAATTGTGATTTTTCCATGTTTTCTTTGATTCAAAATTTCATTTTGTTACGTACTGGAGCTTTGCTTTTTGGTGTACTAGTTCTAGATGTTGACATGAACTTTTAACGAAAAGACCAAATTCACATGGACAGTACCAACCAACAAAATGACTATTAGATGCTATAAACAAATAAGCATCAAAGACAAACTAATAAAGTTCTCTCGTAATGGACAAAAACGCCATTAAAGAAATAAGCATCAAAGACAAACTAATAAAGTTCTCTCGTAATGGACAAAAACGCCATTAAAGATTGACAAGTGCGAGTGTAATCGGCCTCCTTCTTGAATAATAAATTCAAAACAATTGATAATTTATTGAATAACACACGGGTCTTCATCTGCCATTATTATAGAAGACTAGATGATAAGATAACTGATATTTTATTTTGTTTTTTTTAAATGCTTTAATTTTTGCGTGACGGTTGCGCAAATAAAAATGCCTTAATAATATTATACATTTTTAAAAGAATAAAATAATAAACCATTGATATTATTTTTATTTTTTTAAAAATTGTCCTAATACTTTTGTATAATTTTATCCAACTTCGAATGGAAATTAAAGCCGCACTGAACACTCTGAAATTTTGAACCTTTTATTTTAATAATTATTTGCATTGATTGAAGCAAATTTTTGAAAAAACTACAAAATCGAATCGAACGAACTATATTTGATTTTCTCAATTTGATTTAAAAATTTATGAAAATTTCAATTTTTGGTTGATTCGATTTTAGATGCAAAAAAACCGAAAAAACCAACATCTTAAACGACGTTGTTTAGCAACCCTACATATAGTTACCTGCTTACCTATTTTGCATTCTTTCCATTCCTCTTTCACCCAACGTTTAACCCCTTTTATCAACCTCGTCCTCTACATGTAGTAGTCGCTTCTTCCCATTTCTTGATTTCTTTTCAGTTCCACCTAACCCATTAGCTCCTCTCTTCTCTCATCACTGAATCTTCTTGATCTTTTCCATTTCACCTAATGGCTAACTCCTAACCTAACCGCTCCTCTTTTTGTTCCTTTTCTATTCCACCTAACCAAGCCACTCTTGTCCCATTGCTCTATAGTTTTTGTTACTCGTTGAGCCGCAGTTGTCGTCACTTATCTCTTTCACTGGTTTGTTGTATCTAAATCAAATGCCACCATTAGCTTTTCTCTTTAGTGCTTTCAACCGATTCGAAGATTTTAGGTAATAAGGTAAAATTTTTGCTACTCTATATGTGTTTTTTGTTTTATAAAATTGTTGTTCTTTTTGTTAGTCTTGGATGGTAAGACAACTCAAGAGGGGGTGAATTGGGTTAAACAAAAACACAAACAATAGGAGGAATAGCAGAAGTCACACACACAAATCAACACAAAAATTTTATAGTGGTTCGACAATGTGCCTGTGTCACTCCCTAATCTTTCACTTAGACTTTTTTATTCTTTTTCCAGGCTTAAAACCAATACCTTCCTTTTTTCAGGTTAAGAAACAACCTTTTCTTTTACGGGCTCAATGATAACATTTACAATCACTCTCTTTTACGAAGAACAAGAGAGCCAACCCACCCCTTGGTATTTTTCTAAGGTGCAATAACAACATTTACAACTACTAGCAAAAATTGATCCAAGTAGTGTCAAGACTTCTCAATTAGGTAGCAAATACTTTTTTAGTGCTTAAGAAAACCTATTCTCAAAAGAGTAATAAAAAGCAATCCTCACTTTACCCAAATATAAACAAATAAAAAAAAAAAGTTTATACAATGAGTTACAAAGATGATCTCTAGATGTCTACAAATATTCTCCAAAGTTTCTCACTTGTTTTTGGTCTTGATAAATGTTCCTTATATATCCAAACTCCAAAACTAGTTATTTGAACAATTAATGTTAATTCTGACAGCTTTTTTTCAAAATTAACTGTTAAAGGTGACAATGCCCATTGATGTTGTAACGGCTAGCTCAAACACCTATTGTCAATCTTCCCATGGTCATTGTTCTCAACTTCAATGCCTATTGGAATATGAACAATACCAATTGTTCATTTCCAAAAAATTTGAACTTGGTACTCTGTTTTTCAAATTTTGTACAATTGTTTTCCATGCCCCTCAAGGAACTCGCAATGTCTGTTGACAATGCCTTCAACACCTATTGGAGAAGGATCAATGCCCGTTTCAAGTTTCAAAAACTTTAGCTCAATCTTGGACACTTTTTCAATGTCTGTTAAGGGCAAGATCAACGCCCATTGCAAAAACATAATGTCTATTGCAAGATTTAATGTGCAAAGCTATGCCTGACCAATTGTCCAACACCTCAACGCCTACTGATGAATTTTCGATGCCCGTTGAATAGTCCAACTCCCGTGGTGATATTGAAAATGGATAGCTCATGTCATACCAATTGTTCATCGCCTATTGCGAGTTATCCAATGCCCATTGAATGTTCACAATGCCTATTTAGAATCTCACAATGCCCATTGAATGTGCACAACTACACCTCTTATATAAAAACACTTGGGGTCACATATCCTGTGAGTATTCATAACATTTTCCCCCAACATTCTTTATACAAAAACACTAAAAATACAAACATTAGAACTTCTTAAGGTTTTATCATTATTTTGTTATCATTCAAAACATATTATTCAACGTACAGAAATAATATTAATGTCTTGGGGTCACATGTTATTCAAACATTTTTCCCTTTAACATAACACTTTCATGTTGTGATGAAGATTTTTTGTTAAGAATATTTGATTTCTGTTTTATAAAATTGTTTTCTGAATCCATCTAGATATTCATCCAATTGGAACACATTATCTTTTTTATCATAAAAACTTTCATCATTGGTCGCCATATAATTAGGGTCCAATTTTACACATTCAAATTTACTCATAAGCAATCTTTTAGTTCACGAACCGACATTTTCCCATCTTTATCTTGGTCAAATTCTTTAAAAAGATTGGATAGATGAATTGAACATTATCAAACATATGTTTTTTTTTATTAAGTTCTTAAAAAAAATAGAATATGAATAACCTTTTTGTCTTAGCATCATCAGGTTTTCCATCAGTGAGAAGGCGCATGTGTAACATCCTCAACTCAAATCATATACATTTTAAATTGCATAATATTTAAATATATGCATTTGATAAATAAGCATTAGGCATGTGAATTTGGAGAACACACGACTATGACACTTGCACTGTTGTAATTAGGATACTTGAAAAAAAAAATGTAATGTTTGTATAGTTGCATGGTCAATTGTCTTATATTGTGTGCATGTTATAACATCATAAATAATGGTGTTATAGAGCTTAATTAAGAGTATAAAGAGCATTTAGGGATTAAAAGATGGATGAAGGTGTTTAAAGAGTGAAGAAAAGGGACTAAAAGAGGAAAATGAACTTTTAACCAATAGGAAATGAAACCCAATTATATTATCTGCTATAATATGACAATTAGGGTCAAATTTTGAGGGAAAAACGTGGGTTATACCATAAACAAAGAGAGAGCAAAGGAAGAAGAAAGAAAGGAAGAGGAAGAAGAAAGAAAGGAAGAGGAAGAAGAAGAAGAAGAAGAAGAAGAAGAAGAAGAAGAAGAGAGAGAGAAGAGTGAACTGCCTAGGGTTTTTCAATTCTGGGACAGTAGGTAAGTAAATTTATCTTCTTCTCAACTGGAATTAACATCTCATCACATGTTAATCATGCATGGTTAGTAAGAATTATGGAGTAATTAAGGTAGATCTCTTAGATGGAAGTTGTAATCCAAGAGAATAAGAGCTGATTCTGTTGAATTTTGCTGTTAGAGCAGAATTTTCCACCCAGGATTTCGTAACCCTAGAAGAGGAATTAGGGAATGTGCAAAATATGAAAGTTGTAGCTTTATGTCTCATATAAATGTGTATGAAACAGTTTTGTTTGATTTTGTGTATGTGAGGAGATATGACTCCTTTAGTAAGACTGGGTCAAATCTAAGCCGAGATTATCTCAGTCTTCTGTTTTCTTATATTTTGATGGTTTTATGTTCTGATTTTGAAGAAGTGTAAAACATGAAATTTGTAGTATTATGTTCTATCTAAACACCTGTAAACCAGTTTTGATTGATTTGCTGTGTGGCAAGAGTTATGTCTCATTGATTGGGACTGACTCTGTACTGGAGTGAAACCTACCTTTCTTTTGAATCTGTTTTCTAAGTATTTGATGGCCATAGATTCAGAATTTGATGATTTTCCAAACTTGAAAGTTGTACATTTATGTATGATGTACATACCTGTGAAATAGG
>CATIWR010034376.1:0-23519 GCA_949677035.1 Omphalea diandra
AAAATAGAGTTATTAAAAATATTTACAAAGTAGTATTATAATTTTGAAATTTAGTCAATATATCACTATTAATACTGTTGAAAATTGATTTTATATTAGTATTCTAGATTAAAGAACATTTTATTTTACAGATGAAATAAGGAAGTTATGATTAAAGATATCTTTCTTATTCAAAAAAAAAAATCATAATTTATTGTTATGATTTGAATGATGATATCTTATTATTTAAGGTGAATGTTTCGATCTATACTTTTCAGCATTTTGATTTGCTTTTCTCATTATTAGACACTTTATTTAGTTTTTTTTTTATTACTGTCTAAGAAATTTTTTATAAAAACTTATAAAAAATTAATTGTTCACATTTTTTGTGAATAAAAATAAAATATATTATTTTTGAATAATAATAATAAATTTCTATTTTAATATTAAATATTTGATAAATGAAAAAATAAAAGAAAATTATATTTATATGTATAAGGGTATTTTTGTCAATTTTTAAGTTAACATTTCATTCCATTCCAGTGCAAACAAACAAAATTACTTTCAAACCATTTCATTCTATTCTTACCATCCCAAACATAAATATAATTTAACACTCACTTTCCAAACCATTTCATTCTATTCCTATCATCCCAAACATAAATATAATTTAACACTCACTTTCCGAACCAAATCAATCCATTCCATTCCATTAATAACCCTTTCAATCCATTACAAACACCCCATCCAAATAGGGTGTAATAAAAATATAATTTTAAAAAATTTTAAAACTTATTATAATTAAGCGAGTCCATTCAATGTACTAATTTAAGTAATTTTTCAATATTTTATTTTTTTTATTTTAATAAATCGAATCAAAAAGAAAAAACTCCAATTCTCCAACTTTGGCTTACCTACCGCACTCCACCATAGCCACACGCCTCACCTAACGTGCCTATCATTCTCCAACCTCCGCCTTCGCTATAAATTACCCAACCTTCCTTCCATTTCCCATAACTCCCATTCAACCTAACTCGGCGCCCAGCTTCTCTCCAACTCTCAGTCCATGGATCTCCTCCTTCTGGAGAAGACCCTTTTGGGTCTCTTCTTCGCTATTATCGTTGCCATTGTCGTTTCTAAACTACGCGGCAAGCGTTTGAAGCTTCCGCCGGGTCCTTTACCAGTACCTGTTTTCGGCAATTGGCTTCAAGTTGGCGACGACTTGAACCACCGTAACCTTACCGACCTCGCCAAGAAATTCGGAGACATATTGCTTCTCCGCATGGGCCAACGCAATCTCGTCGTCGTCTCTTCGCCGGAATTAGCCAAGGAGGTTTTACACACTCAGGGTGTGGAATTCGGGTCAAGAACCCGAAACGTCGTTTTCGATATTTTCACCGGTAAAGGACAGGACATGGTGTTCACAGTGTACGGAGAGCACTGGAGGAAGATGAGGAGGATTATGACGGTGCCCTTTTTCACTAACAAGGTGGTTCAACAGTACAGATACGGGTGGGAAGACGAGGCGGCGAAAGTGGTGGAGGATGTGAAAAGGAATCCGGAGGCCGCCACCAATGGGATTGTATTAAGACGGCGGTTGCAGCTAATGATGTACAATAATATGTTCCGGATTATGTTCGATAGGAGGTTTGAGAGTGAAGAGGATCCTTTGTTTGTTAAACTTAAGGCTTTGAATGGAGAGAGAAGCAGACTGGCGCAGAGCTTTGAGTATAACTATGGTGATTTCATTCCTATTCTGAGACCTTTCTTGAGAGGTTACTTGAAGATCTGTAAAGAAGTGAAGGAGAGGAGATTGCAGCTCTTCAAGGACTTCTTTGTTGAAGAGAGAAAGTAAGTTCTAATTTTTCTTTATTTTTTTTTTTCTAAAAATTTTCCCAAAAACAAATAAATTTAGATTTATGATTCATCGAGCTGACGCACTTGAGAATATGGCATCTCTATCTCTCTTAAAGATATGGGAATTTATGTTTTTTATATTTTTAAATAAATTTCATATATTTATAAATATAAAGTTCATTATATTCATCTAAGTGTATAAACTGTTTGAATAAAAGAAATAATTGATGTTGTGATGATGAACAGGAAACTTGCGAGTACCAAGAGCATGAACAATGAAGGGTTGAAATGCGCAATAGATCATATTTTGGACGCACAGCAGAAGGGAGAGATCAATGAAGACAACGTTCTTTATATTGTTGAGAATATCAATGTTGCTGGTAAGGTTTTTATTTTTTATTACTTTCTCAGTTTTAAATTGATAGATTTATTTATTTATATACAGATAAAAAATATTAAATAATTTAGTTAAAATAATTATTTTTATTTAATTTTCTCTATTATAATCTTATATTAATATTAAAATATTAAATAGAGATGAATAATATTTTTATTAAATAATCTTAATTTGTTACTTTTTAATGTAAAATTAAAAATGATTTATATTGTCAATAAATGAAATTATAAAATCATAAGCATCAAATTTTTAAATTTTAAATTTTATTTGAATTTTCAATAAATATATTAAGTAGTTATTATTTATAAATATTGATAATCATATAATTAACTAAAATTAAAATTAAAAATTAAATAATTCAATATTTTTAAAAAAGAAAATTAGTCTAAATAAACCTATTAATTTTGAACAGAGAGTGTTGTACGTTTCCCTTTCTGATGTTGATATTTGTGTTATTTATTATCATGTTTACTCTCCAATATATAGAAACTTCAGACAAACGTGGTTTGAAAATTGTCTTTCTCACGTTTTTTTTATTATATTTAATAGAATATTATTTAATATGAGACCATATTTTAATTTTTTTGATATTTTCATTTTCATGATGTATAGGTGTTAATGTCACATATAGCATTTACTTTCTATTGAGTTTTAATAATTGATAAATTTTATAGATTATATTTCTTTATAAACAAAAAAACAATAATTACATATTTCTTTTCTTTTGTTGAAGATAAATATTTACTGAATTAATACTTTGGGAGAAATGACGCATATGATAAGTACAGGCGCAATATTAATTAGTATTTATTTGTAGCTATAAAGGACAGGTAGAGGATCTTTTTCAAAGAGCCTCGCAAGGCAGAAGCGATCAAGTAGCATTTATTTATTTGTTTTATTGTCGCAATTGTTATTAGTACGATACTCGCCAAGATAAGACAGCGACTGGTAGCTTAAGGACTGTCGCAGCCGTGGGTTCGTTATTTTTTAAAAGAAAAAATCTGATTTTTTTTATTTGTCAAATTTTAAAATTAAAATTGTTATATATAATTAAAATTTATCATTTAAAAAATCAAATCAAATTATTAATATATGTGAAAACTATAAGAAGTGATTTTATTTGTTTTTCTAGCTGTTTTTAAAATATTTTTTAAGTTTAGAAAAATAAATACTCAAAATTTAAATACCAAACAGCTCCTAAAGATCTCATTTTAAAAGAATTTTATATAAAAAAAATAACTAAGTATTCTAGGGAAAAAAAATGTTATCAAATCTTTTATATCGTTCTTTTAGGAAAACTTTTAAAATATAAAATTAAAATTTTCTTTTTTATTCTCACTGGATTGTGTAGGTATATATTTGATTTGCCAATAATTTAGGAGTTAGTACATCAAATTGGGCTAAATTTGATTCTATAAATGGGAGCGAACATGAGGGTCCATAGTATCGTCTAGCCACTTCGTCCCAAAGTCAAAGACGGCTCTTATATTTGAATTAATTAAAGAAAAAGGCGGTTGCTATATATATATATATATATTTATATCTGGTTCAAGAGTAGATATTTAGGACGAATTATATTGGGAGTTAAGTTAGATTTTGATTAAAGAATTGATATCATTTTAACTGCCAAAATTAATTCTGACTTAATTTGAGATTTTTTTAAAAAAATTTTCATACAATTCAATTCCATTATTTATTTTGATTTGAAATTTCTAAACTCCGTGCTCAATCTTAATTTATATACATATTATCCCTCTTGTTTTTAATATATATCGTTTAAAAGAAGAGTTTTTATTCTTTAATATATAATATTTTATAATTTTTCATAAACATTAATTAAGTTTTTTCAACTTTACTCTTTCTCTTTTTCGTAGTAATTATTTCTTTTTAGAGATGCATAATAGTTTGTACATATAATTAATTAAAAGTAATATAATTTTTTATTTATGTAATAATACCTATTAAATATAATTTTTAGTCTATGTGCAAAAAACTTAAATGATATATATTAAGAAACAAAGGGAGTATATTAGAAACATAATTTGGCATTAAAGTTAATGATTTTCATAAAAAAATAGTATAAATGATTAATAATTTTTTTTTTAAAATTTTTTTTAATTTTAAATATCATCTATAGTTGCTGTGTACCGGAATTCATACCCTTACCTTTCCTTTTAACCATTTTAAACCATAGTTGGTAGCAAGACTTTCAAAGCTCAAGCGCTTGACGTTTCGCCCCTCCCTCATGAATTGGATACGTATCATATTGGGGCTTGTTGTCAACCGTGGAGCTTTGCAAGTTGATCAGCTTAAGTAAGCTGACTATGTATGCCAACAAACCCCACCAATAATGGGGATTGACAATTTCTTGCTTTTCTTGAGCATATGGGCAAGTAAGATGGGGATTGGATGATGTCTTTTTTGAAAATTAGGTGTGCTGATGTAGGTGAACGAACCAACTAGTAGACATTATTACAATTATTTATTTATAAGTTGATGATGGTAATCTCTATACGCTTCATGGAATGATTACTTGGCACTAAAATTGTCCTCTTATTTTATTATAATTCTGGTTGTAGTAGTAGGAATGTCCCTTTCTTACCTGACCTTTTAAACTTGAGTAATATCCACTCTCATGTTTCCTTCTTGACCCTTTCTTATTTTTGTTTTTAAGTTTAGGCTTATTTAGCAAATTATTATTGTTATTAGTATTTTAATGTACAAAAGTTGACTTTATGCAACAGCAATTGAAACAACATTATGGTCAATTGAGTGGGGAATTGCTGAGCTTGTGAACCATCCAGAAATCCAGAAGAAGCTAAGGGATGAGCTTGACACAGTGCTTGGACCTGGTCACCAAATCACTGAACCCGATACCCACAATCTCCCCTATCTTCAAGCTGTTATCAAAGAAACTCTCCGTCTCAGGATGGCAATTCCTCTTCTTGTGCCACACATGAATCTCCATGATGCTAAGCTTGGCGGATATGATATTCCTGCTGAGAGCAAAATTTTGGTGAATGCTTGGTGGCTCGCTAACAATCCTGCTCATTGGAAGAATCCTGAAGAATTCAGGCCAGAGAGGTTCTTGGAAGCGGAGTCTAAAGTTGAGGCCAATGGCAATGACTTCAGGTACCTTCCATTTGGAGTTGGAAGGAGGAGCTGCCCTGGAATTATCCTTGCATTGCCAATTCTTGGTGTCACTTTGGGGCGTTTGGTGCAGAATTTCGAGCTCTTGCCACCTCCAGGACAGTCCAAGATCGATACCTCAGAGAAGGGCGGGCAGTTCAGTTTGCATATATTGAAGCATTCCACAATCGTTGCAAAGCCTAGAGCATTTTAAATCCACTCTCCTTCCTTTCTGTTGCAATGTTGCTGTCAAGTTGTTGAAGAAGATGGGAAATGATTTTGAACATATGGGATTGAGATCAGAGTGGCAGATTTTAATGTAATCTTCTGGGGTGAAACATTATGTAAATCTATGAACTTGTGATGTTCCAAAACTCTGTAATAATTAATTAAGAATATTTTATTGTTCATTCATATTTTTGACAAAACGATGGAGTTGTATAACAGAGCACTTGGATTTTGTGATTCATAGTCATGGTCAAAGCATGAGAGTTTGAAGAAACACATGTATGAAATGCAGTGCTGGATTGTTGGCCGTGGGAGAGGGTTAGTCATTTACAAATGTGAAAATCAATAATACAAGTTGGATCTTGAATCAAGGCATTTAATATATAATTAATGCATTATTTTTTTTTAAAGAAAAAGCTGCAATTTTATACTTAATTAGAAAAGGCTCCAAATGCTCAGCTTTCTCACCAAGCTCCTTTCCCCTAAAAATTCTTCCATTGTCATCATACAAGGCATTTAATATTAAGTACTTCCTGAGATGAAATGCTATCATCAACAATAGAGTTTAAGGAGGGAAAATAACCTTTATATGAAACTAAACTGTAATATGAAAAATTCACTCCATCTTCTATTTGATTTTATAGATGTAGAGGCTTTTTGAGATTTGATGATGAGACAATATTATACTTTAACAATATATTAAAATGTCATGATATGATACGCGAGAAAGAATTAACAATTTTAATAAATTTAAAAGTGTAATGGTAAATGAGAATATAGAAATAGACTAATCTTTTTGAAATCTCATATCAATTGTGAAAAGTGTGTGGGTTTTATGAAAAAAAAGTGTCATATCCTTAACTCATGTGTAAGGATGAACAAATTAGTCAGTTAGGTTTCTTACTAAAATCAATCAAACCAAATTTTACATTTTACAAACCAAACCAAACCAAAATTTTTGAAAAAAATAAATAAATCAAACCAATTAAATCAATTTTTACAAACACAAATTGAATCAAACCTATACAATTTCCAATCAACTAATTAAACTACATATATTTTAAATCTTGTTTGATTTAAATTAATTTGATTTATTAATAATTTTGATTTATTTTGTTTTTATATAGAAAATCGAACCGAACACCGAAAACTAAAAATTTTTAAAATGAAAATTGAACCGTATTGTATCAAATTTATTAAAAGATTAAATCAAATTGAGCCAAATTAAATATGTTTGGTTGTTTTTCCAATTCAGTCTAGTTTTTGCTTGCCCCTACCCGTGTGTGTGTTTGTGTATATTAATCAAAAAAGAATTAACAATTTTAATAGATTTAAAAGTTTAATGGTAAGTGAGAAGATAATTTTAGAAATATAATAATAATACATCGGATGAGCAAAAGAATAGTGTATGAGAAAAAAAAAAGGAGAATGAAAAAAAGATAATGAAAACTATACGAAAGAGTGAGAAAAATAAATTAAAAATCTTATTTATTGTGAAAATAATTAAAACAAGATATAAATATAATATACTAAAACATAAATAAGAAAAAAAGATATAATATAAAAATAGCATCACATTTAAACTCATTCAAAAAAGTTACAAAGAAAATGGATATTAATGAAAAGTAAAAAGGACAAAATGCAGGGGCATTGTGCACTAAGCGGCTCTAAGGAAAAAGAAAAAAAAAGTGATTTTGTACTTGGTTGACAGATCTAGAGGAAAAAAAAGATCAACTAGTACAAGTAAAAGAATTTTTTTTTTATTTGTTTGTGCATTGTCCAATGTATCAGATTGGTATTTTAAGAATTTAATTATTTAGTCAATCTTTTCTTTTTTCTTTAGGCTATATGGAAAAAAAAACAAATACTTTTTACATGATACCTAACAGATTTGAATCATGGCAATGGTTGGCACTTTACGGCCATGATGGAGGTTGAATTTATGAATAAAAGTTCGTAATACAAAGTCATAAATCTTGGGCACAAGACAAAAGAAAAAGAAACTTATTGGTGGAAGCCATATAAAAAAACAACACGTAGGAGAAAACGCTCATATGCCTTAAACTTTGAAGAAAAGGAAAGACTTACCACATTCACGGCTTCCCGGCTTCCTGTACTTATAAAAATTGGTCATTTTACCCTGTTTAACTTTAACAAAAACCATTTAGTCACTCTTATTCGATTAAAATATTACTAATAAACACTTCTTTGCTTACTTGACAAAATGCGTGCTCACAATCTCTCTAAGCTGAGTGATAGCCAAATCAATTTGACTCATTTCTATACTATTGAAATAATAAAGAATTAAGAAATTCTTTTTAAGAAAAAATAATAAGTGTATATCTTCTTCATCAACTGAACATATCTATATCTTCTCCATATCTTCTAAAATTTTTTTATAATTTCAAATTTTCTTCTTTATCCTTCCTCTATTATTTTTCAATTGAAATCTACAAAGCTAATTGTTTAAAAGTAGGAAGCAAATCAACTAAAGCAATGTTACAATCACCATCCAATTCGATCCTGAGCCAAGTTGTAATTCCAAGTTGGGAATGCAATGTACCAACAGTTTTGAAGGTTTCGTTGGTAAATCAAAATCGTAAAAGAAGGTTTTTTGGGCATCATAAGTTTAGGGTTGGTTGCTTGATTTGTGTTATTGAATTAGAGATCATGTAGTTAATTCAATTTATTAATTTTATTAGGTGGTTGTAACTAAATAAAAATGCAATTAACTTAATGTGAGCACCTTAGATATTTTAGAGTTAATGCATTCAAATAAGTGAAATCCTACTTACAACTTCTAGATCTTTTATCAATCATTAAATGGTTGAGAGGACTCATTAAACTTTGGTACTATTGCATATAATGGCACATAAAGAGATCAATGGGGAATCCAAAGATTGACTTCTTGAATCATAGAGTCTATATTATGCATCTAGTGATAAACGAAGGACCTCAAGGGGTAATGCTTCTCCTGAATGCTTGACTGGAGTCACCTCAAGATAGAATTCCAGGTAAGGATCAATTATAGTCCATATAGATCTCCTAGAAGATCTAACCCCTTTTCATTAATTAGAGGTTAGGGTTGAAAATTGAATCCAACTTAAGGAAGAGGTTAGACACCTTTAAGTTACTTAGATTTAGGAATTTGGCCTTCAGGAAATTTATGTTTCACATTTATAATTTTTATCATCATCACTTGTTTAGTCCATTTTAAAGTGACTTGAATTATTCATCTAGTACTTATTCATACAACCACATCAAATTAAATAAGTACACACATTCACCATAGGAATGGGGGGCACATAATCATATGGTGGGATTCATGCAATCATTAACTTAATTAATATAATGTAAACTTCAAACCTGTAATAAAGACACCCAAGTTGGTGCTAAAGATTATAAAAGAAAGGGTAAATGTCTCTAAGCACATCAATTCAAAATGAAGGAATCTTATCCTTTTTATCTTATGGGTATAACCACTCATATTGCCAACATGAAATGCCTATCATATATGTGAGAAAATGTGTGCCATGTACACATGAACATGCTGCTCCTATCAAAAGATCATCTAAATGCTCATAGAAGATCAATAGTAGCATATACTTAAATGACGATTCATAAATATATAAAATCCTAATTATGAAAAATGCCTAATGAGAATATTTTAACATATATGACATGTACATTCTATAGAGCATCCATAAATAATGGATTAGTTATAACATTAACCTAGATAATAACACTCAAACCTAGACTATTTTCCCAAAAAAAATATTATAATTAAGTTTATAATAGTGACTACTTAGGGATTTTCAGACAGGTTTTATAAAAGAAATTATTTAAATGGAATTGGATTTATTAGCCTTTTTACATTTATAAAAGAGACTATGTTTGAGAAATAATAACTTGATGGGATGAATCTTTTTGGTAAGGTATACTTTCAAATTCTAGTTTGATTCACCTTTTTTATTCATCTTTATTCATCTCTCATCTATTAATATATTTAGGACTAGAATTAGGTTTAGAAGCATATTCATGTAGAGGTTTAAGGTTTAAAAGCATGAAATCTAATTTTGGGCCATTTTAGGTATTTTGATGTTATTAATAAAAAAATGAGATAATTAGAAACTATATGAGGTTTTTACTAGTGCGTTAAGTTAGTTCTAAACTTGATTAAGATATAAATTGGTTATGACTATAAGAGATACAAGTCTAAGATTTTATGAGTAAATTATTGATATATTAAGCATAATACATTGATTGACGATAATTGATACTAGCAGACATAATAACGAGTATGGATAAAAATTTTAAGTTTAGTTGGTTGATTAAACCCTAGAATGATAAGGTGAACTTTATAAGCTCTTATGAGTATCCATGTCCTATAGACATTGCTTGAGTGAAAATTTTTCTACAAATAAAATGTTATGAATTATCTATGCATGAGTAGAAGTTTAGTTTGTGATGCGAGTCAGATTAAGGTTGGTTATAGGGTAGAAGTAATAAAACCATAACTTGGGTTAATAATGTTTAATGGATTAGTTTAGCTAATCATTCTCAATTTCTTAATTTATGAATATCTAGTACATATATCATGTATTTCAAATGTACTAAATGTTTCAAAGGTTTTTGTTGTCATCTAGATGTGATGAGGGGGCTTAAATCTATAAAAGAATATTTGAGTTGGCTTGACATATACCATTGCCAAAATTATGATATTTATTACTTACAATATATATATATATATATATATATATATATATATAAGTTAGAGCCTAGCTTTGAATTTTCAAGAAAAAGCTCAAGATTTCTTAAAGAACTTAAATGTCGAAGAGGAAAATCCCTAGTACCCCTTAATCTTCTAGTCAGCTACAATTATTAAAAGATTAAAATGTACTATTTTCTAAGCTTGGGATATATAGAGTTATGAAAATTATAGAGAATGGTCCCTTTATTTCTATGAAGACCACTTCGAATGGAAAACAAGTAGGGAAAGATATTGATGAAATGTTTTATAAAAAGAAAAAGCAAGTGGCAAACAATGATAAAGCTACCCATATGTTATTTTATACATTGAGTAGAAGCAAGTACAACAAAGTAAACATGAAGAATTCATCTTTCAATATAAGACATTTTTTTTGAAGCCTCAAAAGATTATCCCCCAAATGTATGATAAGTTCATTGAGATAATGGGAGAAATAAAAGCATTTAGAAAGGCATTTACAAATGAAGAATTAATGAAGAAAGTACTTAAAGTCTACCAAAAGAGTGAAGACATTTATTCACAGGTCATCCTTGAATGTTTACAAATAAAGACATTTACCCATGGTAATCTCATAATATAAGAAAGAACTTAGTAAGGTCACATCAATCAAGGATTCTAAAGACTTGAAGACCATGTTATTAGATGAGCTTTTGAAAAATCTCATTAATTATAAGATGACTCTCAATAGAAGAACACTATTAACATGGAAGGATTTCAAGAAGAAGAAGATTAGAGTTGCACTTAAAACTTAATCATCTTAAAAAGAAATTGACATGGAAGAAATGGCCCTCATAACAAACAAGTTTAGAAATATGATAAGGAGGTTTCTTGTAAGAAGCAAAAGGGGAAAAAAAAGAAGAAGAATAAGTGGTGTGCTACTAATGTAAAAAATAAGGCACATTAAGACTGAATGCCCTAAGTGATGGAGATCAAGGTGTTAATAAGCCTTTCCAAGACCTATTAGAAGGGATTAGAGGTTCAATGACTAGGGCAAAGACTAAAAGATTGAAAGAAGCATTGCAAGGATTGACTATGGAGATATAAGAGACATTGGAGGATCTTCTTTAAGCTAAAAGAAGGATAAAATGTTTGAAGGAAGAAACATGACACACGACCATGCGCCCCAAAACATATAGCCATATCTCAAGTGGGTCGAAGAAAATTGAAACATATGGCCAAGACACACAACCATGCATCTAGGCATATAGCCATGCATCATACCACATGGCTATGTCTCAAGACCAAGGTTTTTGGCAATAAAGACTAATAACTCATGACTAGGAAACATGGTTGTATGCCAAGCCATCACGTTTTGCTAGATTAAGATCGCATCAACGCATGGCCATTTCCCATGGCCATGCGTTTTAAGAACTTAATGTTTTCTCTTTTTGGTTAGCCAAATTTTAAGTTATTTCTTTCCTTATTTAGAATATGTTTTTTACTTAGATATGAATTTGTTTAGAAATTTTAGACCTTTTCTATATAAGAAATTTCTTTTTATAAGACTTTACAAAAGCCATAGCCTTGTATTATGAATTTAGTTTTGGGAAAGTTTATGTTTTGCTTTCTTGTATTCTTGGTAGAATACAAAATTAGACTTATTAAAGGAAGTGATCAACCTTTATGACATTTTCAAGGTTGCAGTTTTAAGGGCTTAGTTTCCTTAGAGTTTTAATCTTTTGATTGATAGCTTGATTTCTAGCTTTCTTGGGCAAAGTTAACAATTATATAAAGAGTTCCTACGACAAGTATTCTAGTGGATTCTTTATCAGTTGGTATCAGAGCTCAACTCTAAAATCAAGTTAAGTATCCATTGTTTATCATTTGTCTTTTTGTTTCGTGTCTTCCATATTATCGTTTCTCTAAAATCTTTTCTTTTACTTCTCACTTCCATCTATCTACTTTTTTGTGTATTTTTTCTTCTTCATTGTGTGTTAATCAAATTGAACACCATTGATTTCAAATTATTGGTATTGGGTTTCAATATACATATTTAAAGTTCACAATTCTATATAATTGTTAGGTTTCAAATTGCCATTATTAAAGTTTGGATCACTTGAATTCAAAGTGTTGGCTTATTTTTTTTTAAAACGAACTCAAAAAAGAAAGGAAAAAATGAGAAAAAAAAGCTTAAAAAAAAAAAAGAAGAAGAAAATTAGAATTTCCTATCCCAAGTAAAAAAGAGATATTGTTTCAATTTATTTAGAGTACAATTAAGTTATTTGCACTTTTTTGTTCTCTTTACACAAGTTATTTTCTTTTTTGTCTTTAATTCATTGTGTTTTAGTACTCCTGCCATACATCCTTTGCTTCTTTTAAAGTTTTCTTATTTTCTTGGTTCTATTAATCTTTTCCTTGGACTTCTGTTTTGCCCCAACTAGGTCTTTAACATCTTGATCTTTGAGGTTGTCATCAATTATTGATTACTTCTTGAGATTTATTAATTTTGATTCTTTTAAGAACATAAAGAAGGCTAGCTTGAGAGATAAAAGGCAAGAGTGGTGAGATCATTAATGGGTAAAAGCCAATAAATTATGTAAAACATGAGTGATCATTATCTATTCAAGTGCAAACACATAAGAGAGTGTATAAGGAATCATTTTCTTTTATTACTAGCAAATTTTTGCAAGTTATAAACATGAGTAGTGAAAAAGAGTCATTAGATAGTGACACAAAATTGTTCATGAAGGTTGTAGTTGATCAATTTCAAAAGCTAAATGCAAGATTGGATGACATAAAATCCCCATTAAACTTTGAATCTTTTAGACGATGTGTGATCAAGAAAGAGGAAGAAGATGATTCATATTGGGAGGAATTAATATCCAACAAAGGCAAGAAAGCTACTTCCAAAAGAGATAGCAACATAAGTGGCATCAAGATGAAAATTCCTACCTTTCAAAGCAAGAATGATCTTGAGTAGTACCTAGAGTGGGAATGAAAGGTTGAACATGTGTTCGATTGTCATAAGTACTCCTAGGAGAAAAAGGCAAAATTGGCAACCGTAGAGTTCACCTATTATACAAGTATATGATTGGATCGATTTGTTATCAATAGGCGAAGGCATGGAGAAAGCCCTATTCGGAATGGGAGGACATGAAATTGGCAATGTGTAAAAGGTTTGCCTTTAGCCATTACTATTATGATTTACATAGAAAATTACAAAGTTTGGTGTAAGCTTCCAAGAGTGTAGAAGATTACTATAAGGAGTTGCAGATAGCCAATATAGAAGAGGACCAAGAGGCTACCATGAAAAGATTTATTGGAGGCTTGAATAAGGAAATTATCGATATTGCTGAGTTACAACACTATATAGAGAGGAAGGAGATGTTACACAAAGTTGCTAAGGTGGAGAAGTAACTCAAATCTAGAAGAGCCAAATCTAGTTCTTCATAGATGGCTAATTAGAAGGACAACAAAGCCATCATAAAATCAAAAGAGGAGACAAAGCTAAAAGATTCAATTACTACTCTAAAAGGTAAAATTGAAACAAAACTCCTAAATCACATGATGTGAAGTGTTTTAGGTACCAAAGATTCAGGCATATTACTTCTCACTGCTAAACAAGAGAACCATGATCTTATTGGACAATGGTGATATTGAAAGTGTTAGCTCAAGTGATGATGAAATGCCACCATTAGAAGATTGTTTGGATGTGAAGATTGAAAGACTCATTCATAATGAAATGTTAGTGGTAAGAAGAGCATTAAGTGCATAATCCAAAGATGATAATGAGGAATAACATGAGCAAATTTTCCATTCTAGATGCCATGTGAGAGGCAAGGTATGTATTTTGATTATTAACGGGGTAGTTACATAAACGTTGCTTGTACATTATTAGTAAAAAAGCTAGACTTGCATACCATAAAACATCCTAAACCATACAAACTCACTTGGGTAGGGAACTGAAGGTTAACAAGCAAGTTTTGTTTCTTTTTCCATTGGCAAATATATGGATGAAGTTTATATGTTGTTGCACCAATGTATGCAGGTCAAATTTTACTTAGTCAGCCACAAAAATTTGATTGGAGGGTCATACATGATGGGTACAAAAATCATTACTCCTTTATACTTAATGATCGATGTTTTGTACTAACTCCTCTTAAACCATTGCAAGCTTATGAGGATCAATTGAGAATAATAAGAGAGTTCAAATTGAGAGAAAACAAATTATTGAGGAAGAGAAAAAGAAGAAAGTATGTAAAAAAAAAAGTAAGGAAGAGAGAAAAATTGAAAAGAAGAAAGTGTGCACAAAAGAGAAAAAAGGGAAGGTAATAAAGAGAGAAAAATTGAAAAGAAAATGGAAAAGAAAAAGAGAAGAGTGAGAAGCAAATCTTTATTGAAAAAAAAAAAGTGAGGTTAAGAGTGCTTTTTAATTGCTAGGAAACAACTACTTGTACTCATATATAAGGATGTTTATCTTTCTACTAACGACCTTAACCCATCTTTGCTTAATGTTATGGTGTCTTTATTGTAGAATTTTGAGGATCTTCTTCCCAAAGAGACTCCCTAAGGATTATCTTTCTTAAAAGGTGTTGAGCATCAAAAAGACTTCCTACCTAGTTTTACCATACAAATTGACCTAATTATAGAGCTAATCCTAAGGAAACCAAGGAGATCAAAAAACAAGTGGATGAATTGGTACAAAAGGATAACATAAGTGTTGGACTAGGTTGGTCAAACTAATTCAAACCTCTATTTTGATCTTTATAATATAAATTGAAAGGATTTAATGTAATTTTTAATTATTGATCTTACAAAAATTAAGATGAGAACACTTTGAAAGTTGAATGAAAGCATAAAAAAGCCAAGTGTGGAAAATGACACTAAAGTTGCGACCAAGAATCTTAAGTCACAATTGCTACTCATCAATTTTAAAAGGAACACAAAGTCTAGTTTAGTTTGTGGTCTTAGTCGAGGGAGAGGTAGTAACTGCGATCTTTAAAACTAGTTGGAGGGACTTCAGATGCTTAGCTAAATGAAGCCATGTGTTAAGAGATTGATGCCCATTCAAAAGTTGTGATTGGAAATTTAGCATAATGACTACAAATTATAAGAATCCAAAATCTCTAAAGTCTAGTTTAGTTCATAGTGATGATAGTGACCAACCTTTAATTTCGCGACTCCTACTTTTAATATGGTCAATAGGGACCCAACAAGTAGTTTATGGATCATCAAATGATGAAGTTCCACGTGTAACTAGTCATTGGATACAATTGAAAGTCGCAATCATGAATTAATAAAATCTGAAGTGAAAAGTAGCTTGCGATCATGACTTCTTGTCTCAACCACGACTTTCTTCTTGGCAAACATTTAATACTGGATTTTGCCACCAGCTTTGAACATTTGATTATAGTTTTGTTTATAATGTCTCTTTAGTGGTAGAAACCTATAAATACTCCACCAAATGAACTTAAATACAAGAGAAGTGCATTTATTATAGCAAAACTCTTGTAAATTGAATTCCCAACTCTCTTTCTCATTAATTCTTTATGATTGAGTCATTAAGGTTTTGTGTAAGCCATTAAACACCATTGTGTCTGGGTTTTAGAGTGATCATTGTAAAGAAAACTCTTGTATAAGTTAGGTATGAGCCTTGGGAAAACACTTGTAAGATTATGTGTGAACCTTGTAAAACACAAAGTGTAAAATTTGGTGTGAGCTTATGAAACACCATTTAGTGATAATGAAATACCCAATTACTGAATTGGAGAGTGGATGTAGGGTTTGTTAACACTCGAATGGTAAAAATCATTTGTGTCATCTATTCTTCTACTCATTCTTTTAAATTTGCTTCTCTAACTTTACCTCTAAAATTTGAATTTTCCATCGATTCAACCCTTTTCTTAGTGCATAAAGGCTAACCAGTGGTAATAAAGCCAAACCTCAATTCAAGCCTTAATTGTGTGAGAAAATATCAATTATACAAGATGGACTGTACTTTCATCTCAAACCTTTCTTTGATGGATTCAACTTTACTCATTAGATGTAAGAATGGAGATATACGTTGATAGTAATGTGGTGGATTTATGGGATATTGTTGCTAAGGAATAGAAGCCACTCACCACCGTAGTGGATGGTAATGAATAATTGATCCTAAGAAAAGAATAGGTTGAAGCTCATAAAAAGGCAAATGGGAAGAATAAGAGGGCAACACAAATTCTTTTAAGTTCTATGTCAAGAGAAAGGATTGGTAGAGTTCAACATTATCAAACTGCATAATGAATATGAAACGCTCTAGAGAACTATCATGAGGGCATAACACTTATGAAGTCTAGTAGAGTAGAGATGTATGTGATTGAATGAAAACTCTTTAGAATGAAGGAGAATGAATCCATCATTGACATGACCACTACAATCGTTGCCATTATTAACGATATGAAGAAATATGGAAGAGTTCTCAACAACCATGAGGTAAGTACTTTTTCTCATTCTTATGATGATTATGACACATATGAGGATGAAGATGATAAACTTTTTGAAGCCATGTCCTTGAGAAGCGATAAATACAAATCCTAAATGAAAGTTTACAAGAAAAAGTGTGCTAAACTTAAGGATTAATTCAAATGTTTAAATGTGCTTGTAAATGACTTGAGTATTTCAAATGAAGAACTCAAGAAATCTCTAGAAAATATTTCTAAAACTTCATCCTCCCTTGACTTTTTGAGCAAAAAAAATGATTCTTTAAAAGGTGGAGTCATTGAGTTAAGGAACCCTATTTTTAGATTTCATAAAAGGAAATAAAGTTTAGATATGCTTATTGTATCTCAAAGACCACCCCTTATGAGACATAGACTTCATTTCAATAGGGCCATATCTTTTAGATCCTCTCCTTCCATCTTTATTAGAGCATTTATACCTCAAACCTCAAGTATTGAGGTGATTGGAAAGAAAAGTGCTCCTAGCACTGAGCCTCCTAAGCTTAAGGGCAAAGGAAAGCCTCCCTAAAGATCAAGAGCAGAGCCTTAAAGAGCAAATCATGCTTTCATGTACATTAAGAGTCATACAACTAAACTTCTCTTCTACTCCTTATCAATCTTGCATTTGCATGCATTCTCATTGCCAAAGTATGAAAAGGCCTTCTACTCATGCTAAAGTGATTCATAAGAGAAAGATTCATAAGTCTAAACTTCAATGTCATTATTATATGAAATTTGGGCACATAAATGTGTTTTGCTATATTAGGAAGACATATATCAAATTGGAGGACCCTTTCAAGCCTAACGTCTAAGGACCCAATAATGTTTGCATATCTAAACAAAAGTGAAATGGTTTTGTTTTATAGGAATGCTTGGAAGCCACCAAGGAAGGCAATGATTGGCATGTAGATAGTGGATACTCAAAACACATGACCAAAAATAAAAAGCTATTCACATCCATTAAGAAAAAGGATAATGGCAATGTCAGATTTGGAAACAATACTAAGGGTAAGGTAATTGGAATTAGAATTATTAGTAAGAAGGGTTGCTCTCTTATTGACTATGTTCTTTTAGTTGAAAGTTTAAAACCTAATTTGTTAAGTGTATATTAATTATGTGATAAAGGTAATAAAGTAACTTTTGACCCTAAAGAGTGTCAAGTTACCACCTTGGTGAATAAAAATGTAGTCTTTAAGGGTGAAAGAAGAGGTAATATCTATATAATTAATTTAAACAATTTGGTTAACCAATCCTTTAAGTGTCTTATCTCTATTAACAATGAATCTTAGCATAAAAGACTTGAACATGCTCAACATTTATGAAAAGGAGAGCTGGTAGAAGGTATTCCAAAGCTCAAGTTCATAAAGGATAATACATGTAGACCTTGTCAAATAGGAAAGCAACACTAAGCATCCTATAAGGCAAAGGCTTTTCAACTTATTCATATGGACTTAGTTGGACCCACTAAAAATGTTAGCCTTGATGGAAAATACTATACATTTATCCTAGTTGATGACTACTCTAGGTTCACTTGGGTCTCTTTTCTTGCTCATAAGAGTGACACTTTTGATATTTTAAAAGTTTTGCCTAATGAATTCAAATGAAAAAGTGAATCTTTTGAAAATGGAAAAGAATTTCAAATGAATCTTTTGAAAACTTTTATTTAGAGAATAAGATTTTTCATAACTTTTATACTCCTAGAACACCGTAACAAAATGATATTATAAAAAGGAAAAATAGGACTTTAGTAAGGATGATAAGAGCAATGCTCAATGAATACTATTTACCTAATTACTTTTGGATCAATACCATTAATATTGCATGCTATATTGCAAATTGAGTTTTCAAAGGACCCACTTTGAATAAAACCTTTTATGAGTTGTGGAATGATAGAAATCCCAAGATTTCATACCTTAGAGTATTTTGTTGCAAATGCTACATTCTTAATACTAGGGACAACCTTGGAAAATCTATCTAAAAAATTGATGAAGGAATTTTTCTTGGCCATTCTACTTCTAGCAAAACTTATAGGGTATTTAACAAAAAGTCTATGGTAGTTAAGGAGTCCATTAATGTTGTGTTTGATGAATCTTGTAAACCTGATCTTAGGAAAGGTACTCTTTTTGATAATCTTATAGGTGACTTCGAAAAATTGAAACTTAACTTAACACCTAAGGAGAATGTGATTGTTCTTGAAGATCATGAGCCACCTCAAGAATTAGAGCAAACTTAACTCTAACAAGAAGAGAACCTAGCTCAAGGACTCCTTGAGGATTGGAGGTACTCCAAGGATCACCCTAATGATCTAATTATTGGTCAAACATCCAAGAGAGTAAGTATTAAAGCTCAATTACATGCTTTATATAATAATCTTGATTTTGTTTCTCAAATGAGCCAAAGTCAATTGATAACATTCTTGATAATGAGAGTTGAGTGATTGTTATGCAAGAGAAACTCAACCAATTTGAGAGAAATAAAATTTGGGAACTTGTCTCTAAGCCTAAGGAATAATTGGATGTTGGTTGCAAGAGGGTGTTTAGGAACAAGTTGAATAAGCAAGGTTTCATCATAAGAAATAATGATAGATTAGTTATAAAGGGTTACAACCATGAATAAGGCATTAATTATTATGAAACATTTACCCCCATTGCAAGATTAGAGGCCATTAGGATTCTTTTAGCATTTGTATGTCATATGAATTTTTAACTTTTTCAAATAGATGTGAAAAGTACATTTTAAATGGTTACATTAAGGAGAAAGTTTATGTTGAGCAACCTCTGAGTTTTGAATCTCATGATTTTCCTAATCATGTTTTTAAATTAACCAAGTTCTTGTATGGATTGAAACAAGCTGCAAGATCTTGGTATGAAAGCCTTAGTCCATTCCCTTTGAAAAATGATTTTGAAAAAGACAAGGTTGACACAATATTGTTTATGAAAATGCATGACAAAGATACACTTATTGTACAAATTTATATTAATAATATTATATTTGGTATTACTAATGAATCTCTTTGCAAAGAATTTGCTAAGTGTATGACTTGAAAATTTGAGATGAGCATGATGGGAAAGCTCAAGTTCTTTCTTGGTCTTCAAATCAAGGTAACCAAAATGAGCATCTTCATCAACCAACCTAAGTACATAAAGGAATTACTCAAGAGGTTTGGCATGGATAGATGCAAAGTGGCTAAGACTCCAATAAGTGCATCACTAAAGCTAGACAAAGAGAAATTGGGTAAGCCTATTGATGAGAAGAAACATAGAGGTATGATTGGATCCTTATTCTATCTTACCACTTTTAGAATTGATATTACATATAGTGTTTGCTTGTGTAAAGATTTCAATCTTGTGCTAAAAAATCTCATTTGTATGTGGTTAAAAGAATTTTGAAATATCTTCATGGCACCATGTATTTAAGATTAAGTATCCTAGGAATTGATCTTTCAATCTTATTAGATATTCAGATGCAAATTATGCTGATAGCTTATTTGATGGAAATAACACTTTTGAAACTTATCAATTTATAAGTGAATGCTTAGTTTTTTTTAGTTTAGTAATAAACAAGTTTTGGTTGTCTTATCTACCATCGAAGTAGAATATATTGCAACAGGTTGTTATTGAACCAAAGTTCTTTAGATGAAGTAACAACTCAAGGATTATGGTAAAGATGTTGATCACATTTCCTTTAAATATTACAACACAAGTGCCATAAATCTTTCAAAAAATCCCATCCAACGGTCAATTAGTAAACATATTGATACTAGACATCATTTTCTGAGAGATCATGTGCAAAATGGTAATGTGGTGTTAAAGTTTATTGACACCAATCACTAATTTGTGGATATTTTCACTAAACCCCTTAATGAATAAAGGGTAAACTTCATCAAGAGGGAACTTGAGATGTTTGATGGAAGCTCCCTAAGGTGAAAATAGAACTCATTATTTGCATATAATATTTATTGCTATTCTGGGATCACTTGTTTGATATGATTATTGAAAATGTGATATAATTATTGTGGTTAATGTGTTAAAGTGTCAATTCAAGTTCCATTTGAGTCTCTCTATGCTTAGATGCATGAATTGACCATCAAAATATTAATTTGATCACACTAGTATTGGGCCATATGTTTAAAATTCCATTTCAAGTTAATTTTAGAAAGTGGCTTCTAATTTTCGACCAAGAATAGGAGTTGCGGTCATGAATTTTAAGCCACCTTTAAATTCTTGATGTTTTTGAAATTCAAGCTCATGATATAAGATTGCCACTACTACTTTTTAAACCTCAAAAATTTTATTTGTTGACTTCATACTTTTCCAAGGATTTTTTGTTCATTACTTTCGAATTTTGCAATTCATGGTTGCAACTTTCTTATAACTATTGGGTTATAGTCTTTTAAAATTGCAACTCCCTCATTTATGGCATTTTAAGTCATTTTTTAACTATTTTTAACCCTTTCACACCCCATCTGAGTATATATAAATCCCCTCAAATACCTTCCCTTCATTTTCCCCATTTTATCTTTCATCCAAAACTCCTTCTCCCTCAAATTCCTCTTTATCTTTTTTGTTCTAACCTCTCTCATCTCCATCTCATGGCCTCATGAAAGCTCACTAAAAGAGAAAACAACAAAGGCTTTGCCACTTCCTCTCCCCTAAGGCAACATGAACCTTTCTTTCATCTCAAGCAAAACATTACTAAGGAAGAAAAAAAGACATTCAAGGCAAATGAGAACAAGATCATCCAAATAAATAAATTGCCATATGATTTGTTTCTCAATGCTCTACACCTCACATAAGAGATGAAAGGATTTCTTGCTCATTTAGGACTGGTTGAGTTCATATAGAAGGATGAATTAGGCTATAGGAAAGTTGTTAAAGAATTTATGTAACAACCATATTCATTTACATAACTCATATCATTCATGTCCAAAATACATATGCATAAAGGTTTTATCCATCCTACACACACAATCAACATTTATTTGATGTACATATATGTATATGACACAAGGAGAGAGAGAGTTTGGATTCAGCCGACGACCTGTGGTCCATATGTCTCAATGTAAAACTGAAAGCACCGAAGTGTCCAATTCCTATTCTTCAGTATCTAAAAAAAAATTTGCAATCACGACTCAGTGAATAAAAACAATAATCAAATTCTCATGGCATAATCCATAATCAAATATCATCAAGATAAATTGCAAGTATAACAATTAACTATGCAAGTGCAAATGCAATAGCTTTGTTTTTGTCATGACCGAGTAAGGCAAACATTCATCCTAGGATATTCATGTGATTCATGTAACATATGATTTGGGACCTATTGGTCCATCTTCCTGTAATTCTTTTGACATATGATTTGGGACCTGTTGGTCCATCTTCCTGTGATTTGCAAGTGTTAGACAAGTCGGTCATAACGCCTTTTTAGTTCCATATGCAAGTGCTTATTCACAAATGATATATCAAGTAATCGTTAAGAGCATTTATTCCCATGTAACATGTAACAATTCAATCATATATACATGTAATAAAACATAATCATATTATACCCATGTAACATGTAACAATTCAATCAACATGTAACAATTCAATCATTCTCACTTGACTTATATTTTCATGTAACATGTAACCTTTTAATCATATATATACATGTAATAGCACATAATCAAATTATAACATTATCATACACACACATTGAATTCAATTATGATTTCTACTCACCTTTTGATGTTATCGACCTTTACGATAGGTTTGGTTCCCTCTTTATGGCTTCCTCAAAGTTTTGAGACCCTAGAATTTGATACATTCATGGTTACAAGTATGTCAAAATGATTATGAATGCTTGGTGATTGATCCATGCAAGTGGACCTATGTTTATACATATATTCCTAATAGGGCAGCCTGAACTTGCTACACTCTCACTACAATAACTCTAGATATACTCATCCAATTGACTTGATTCTTTTTTTCAAACAAACTAGACACATAAACCCATAACATATTCAAATTTTAGGTTAATATCAGACACACACAAAATGTAGTGAATTTTTAAATGTTGCCCTGTTGCAATGTCCTTTCAGTCTGAGTAGGTCTTATTCTATCATGGGTGTATCTCAAACAGTACACATCTAATTGCAATGATAATCTACCATCAGTTACAAAACATATGAATGAACATTTTTCATGTTTTACTCATTATCTAATTCGGTCTATAAGGTCACCAAAACAAAGGACCAATCTCAGGATGTGCAGGTTTGTAACATGTTGCCAACCAGTCATGATGAAGGGATAACATCTCAACATCCATGCCGAATTTGGCAAACCTATTTCACAGGTATGTACATTATACATAAATGTACAACTTTTAAGTTTGGACAATCATCAAATTCTGAATCTATGGCCATCAAATACTTGGAAAACAGATTCAAAAGAAAGGTAGGTTTCACTCCGGTACAGAGTCAGTCCCAATCAATGAGCCATAACTCTTTCCACACAGCAAATCAATCAAAACTGGTTTACAGGTGTTTAGAGAGGACATAATCCTACAAATTTCATGTTTACACTTGTCAAAATCATAACATAAAGCCATCAAAATATAAGAAAACAGAAGGCTGAGATCATCTCGGTTTGGATTTGACCTAGTCCTACTGAAGGGGTCATATCTCCTCACATACACAAAATCAAGCAAAACTGTTTCATACAAATTTATATGAGACATAAAGCTACAACTTTCATATTTTTCACTT